>NIVC01000029.1:677500-820000 GCA_002269645.1 Macrostomum lignano | reverse complement strand
AGGTGCGGCGCTAAACGAAATTTCAGGTGTGGCGCTAAACTAAATGTCAGGTGTGGCGCTAAACTAAATGTCAGGTGTGACGCAAAATTAAATGTCAGGGGTGGCGCTAAACTAAATGTCAGGTGTGGCGCTAAACTAAATGTCAGGTGTGACGCAAAATTAAATGTCAGGGGTGGCGCTCAACTAAATGACAGGTGTGGCGCTAAACTAAATGTCAGGTGTGGTGCTAAACTAAATGTCAGGTGCGGCGCTAAACTAAATGTCAGGTGTGGCGCTAAACTAAATGTCAGGTGTGGCGCTAAACTAAATGTCAGGTGTGGCGCTAAACTAAATGTCAGGTGTAGCGCTAAACTAAATGTCAGGTGTGGTGCTAAACTAGATGTCAGGTGCGGTGCTAAACTAAATGTCAGGTGTGACGCTAAATTAAATGTCAGGTGTGGCGCTAAATTAAATGTAAGGTGTGGCGCTAACCTAAATGTCAGGTGCGGCGCTAAACGAAATTTCAGGTGTGGCGCTAAACTAAATGTCAGGTGTGGCGCTAAACTAAATGTCAGGTGTGACGCAAAATTAAATGTCAGGGGTGGCGCTAAACTAAATGTCAGGTGTGGCGCTAAACTAAATGTCAGGTGTGACGCAAAATTAAATGTCAGGGGTGGCGCTCAACTAAATGACAGGTGTGGCGCTAAACTAAATGTCAGGTGTGGTGCTAAACTAAATGTCAGGTGCGGCGCTAAACTAAATGTCAGGTGTGGCGCTAAACTAAATGTCAGGTGTGGCGCTAAACTAAATGTCAGGTGTGGCGCTAAACTAAATGTCAGGTGTAGCGCTAAACTAAATGTCAGGTGTGGTGCTAAACTAAATGTCAGGTGTGGCGCTAAACTAAATGTCAGGTGTGGTGCTAAACTAAATGTCAGGTGTAGCGCTAAACTAAATGTCAGGGGTGGCGCTAAACTAAATGTCAGGTGTAGCGCTAAACTAAATGTCAGGTGTGGTGCTAAACTAAATGTCAGGTGCGGCGCTAAACTAAATGTCAGGTGTGACGCTAATTTAAATGTCAGGTGCGGCGCTAAACTAAATGTCAGGTGTGGCGCTTATTTAAATCTCAGGTGCGGCGCTAAACTAAATGACAGGTGTAGCGCTAAACTAAATGTCAGGGGTGGCGCTAAACTAAATGTCAGGTGTAGCGCTAAACTAAATGTCAGGTGTGGTGCTAAACTAAATGTCAGGTGCGGCGCTAAACTAAATGTCAGGTGTGGTGCTAAACTAAATGTCAGGTGCGGCGCTAAACTAAATGTCAGGTGTGGTGCTAAACTAAATGTCAGAAGTGGCACTATACTGAGTGAGATAAAAAACTGAAAAAACCAAACGTGAGCTGCATGATTTAAAAAGCGCTTCATTGAGTCATTTTTGACCGTCGGAACAAGCAGAAACGGGCTTGTGTTTACACACATTAAAAGAAATAAAGAGCTGGTACAGCAAAGCATTTATCAGGATTTGGAAATTTAGTAAAGTAGCTGTCAACTTTAGAAATAGATTGATGCATAAATTAGCAAGGGGGAGCTGTATTTGAGCAGCTCAGAAACTGGTGTGTTTGTTCTTGTTACATAATATTTTCCATTTCAGAATCTCATTCTAGATAATCCCTTAATTGAGGAATCACACCCTAGATAATATCTTGATTGAAGAATCTCACCCTAGATAACCTCTTGGTTAAAGATTCTCACACTAGAACATCGCCTAATTTTTAATATCACCTAAATAATCTCTTGATTAAAGAATCTCTCCCTAGATAATCTCTTGATTAAAGAATCTCTCCCTAGATAATCTCCTGATTAAAAATCTCACCCCAGATAATCTCTTGATTAAAGAATCTCTCCCTAGATAATCTCCTGATTAAAAATCTCACCCTAGATAATATCTTGATTAAAAATCTCACCCTAGATAATCTCTTGAATCTTGATTAAAAATCTCACCCTAGATAATCTCTTGATTGAAGAATCTCACCCCAGATAATCTCTTGATTAAAGAATCTCACACTCTAGATAATCTCTTGATTGAAGAATCTCATCCTAGATAATCTCTTGGTTGAAGATTCTCACACTAGAAAATATCCTAATTTTTAATATCACCTAAATAATCTCTTGATTAAAGAATCTCACCCTAGATAATCTCTTGATTAAAGAATCTCACCCTAGATAAACTCTTGATTGAAGAATCTCACCCTAGACAACGTCCTAATTAAGGATTCTCACCCTAGAAAATCTCCTAATTCTGAATATCACCCTAAATAATCTCTTGATAAAGAATCTCACATAGATAATCTCTTAATAAAAGAATCTCACCCTAGACAACGTCCTAATTAAGGATTCTCACCCTAGAAAATCTCCTAATTCTGAATCTCCCCCTAAATAATCTCTTGATAAAGAATCTCACATAGATAATCTCTTTATAAAATAATCTCACCCTAGATCATCTCTTGATTAAAAATCTCACCCTAGATAGACTCATAATTGAAGAATCTCACCCTTAAGAAAATGGGATCTCATCCCTAGGGAAGATCTAATTTCACCCCTTAAAGCATCCGGTCCCATATAAAAGTATCGATTCAAGCTGTCTAGAAAGTCCCAGCACTGGCGGTTCTCACCATAGACCAGCAAGATCAAGCTGTCCACTGGCGATGCCGCATCCCTGCCAGTTGCCATCATCAACTCCAGAGCTTCGTTGTGAGCCCGACATTCCAACCGACTTCCGTTTGCCACTCCGTGCCGCTCCGGAACCAGGGTCAGCCTAGAAACGTATCGGCGAACTTTAGCGGAAGTCTGCGAATCTCTTGTGATGTACGCGTTTCTAATTGGCAGACCGTCCAGGTGCCAGCTCAGGTGTACACCCGGGAAGCCTTCGTTGCATTCGCAGGGGATCGAGACTGGCCGGGTCAGGTTGGTGATTGACAGGTGGCGAACGCCCGAGTTGATAATTGGCGCCAGCGGCGGTACTGGTGGGGTTGTGGGGTTTGAAATTTTGAAAACATTTATAGTCGGTATAGAAAGTTTTAATCCTCCGTCTAACATGTCTAACACCCTGTCTAACATGTCTAACACCCTGTCAAACATGTCTAACACCCTGTCTAACGTGTATAACACCCTGTCTAACGTGCATAACACCCTGTCTAACATGTTTAATACCCTGTCTAACGTGTAACGTGTATAAAACCCTGTCTAACGTACTTAACACCCTGTCTAACATGTATAACACCCTGTCTAACGTGTATAACACCCTGTCTAACGTGCATAACACCCTGTCTAACATGTATGACACCCTGTCTAACGTGCATAATACCCTGTCTAACGTGTAACGTGTATAACACCCTGTCTAACGTGTAACGTGTATAAAACCCTGTCTAACGTGCTTAACACCCTGTCTAACATGTATAACACCCTGTCTAACGTGTATAACACCCTGTCTAATGTGCATAACACCCTGTCGAACATGTATAACATCCTGTCTATCATGCAGAATACTCTGTCGAACATGCAGAACACCCTGTCGAACATGCATAACACCCTGTCTAACGTGCTTAACACCCTGGCGAACATGCATAACACCCTGTCTAACATGTATAACACCCTGTCTAACGTGCTTAACACCCTGTCTAACGTGCATAACACCCTGTCTAACGTGCTTAACACCCTGGCGAACATGCATAACACCCTGTCTAAAATGTATAACACCCTGTCTAACGTGCATAACACCCTGTCTAACGTGTAACGTGTATAACACCCTGTCTAACGTGCATAACACCCTGTCTAACGTGTAACGTGTATAACACCCTGTCTAACGTGCATAACACCCTGTCTAACACGTATAACATCCTTAAGAATGTATATAACACACTGTCTAATATTCGAAACAACCCCTCTATCATGCGCAACCTTATATCTAACATGAAACGCCTTTCAAAAGACTAATAAAAGAAAATACAAATAACTGGTTCGAAACAGTTGTGTGACTGTGTCCCTCGAACTAGGAGAATATACTCTTAGCAACCAGACAAAAAAGACTTAAAGCACACAAACGCACACAAACACACTCAACTCTCCCCCACATCAACTTCTGCATTCTCTATCTAATGACTCACCCTAATGATCCAGCCCCAGTAACAGCGTTGAAGCAAATCGTTGGAGAGCAAAGAGAGAGAGAGAAAAAAAGAGAGACAGGGGTAGCAGAAGCCGATTGACCACCAACCAGGAGCAGCAGGCAGTCAGCTGCCTAAACAACTTTAGTCCGTGATTGAGAACCCGCCTGCAGAGCCAGCCTGTAAGAATTGATTTTTCATTTGCCATACCCCGCGCGCTGTTGCCGCAAACTTCTTTCTGCCTTCTTCCGCTCCTTGGAGACTGACTCTCATCCGCTCCGGCTATTTCCACTCATTATCTTCATCAAGGTTGCCGGGCTAAACAAGATTCTTCTTTTCAGGCCTCTGTGAGTTCGCAGCCCCACTCGAGGAATTTTCTGCACCTCCCAAGTCCAGAAAAATTTCCCTCTCTCTGGGGAGCTCCATCTCATGATGATTTCTCTTTTTTCGGTCCTTTAACGAACATGTTTTTTTCATTTGCCAGCGCGACCATTCAACTCTGCTGACTTTCACTGCTTGGACTTCCATGTTGTTCTTGCAATCCTGCTCAGTTCTCTGAGTCTCCTCTAATCTCCTCTCCTCTCCTCTCCTCTCCTGTCCTGTCCTCCCCTCCCCCTCTCTACTCATCTTATCCTCTCCTCTCGATTCATCTCCCTCTCTTCTCCCCTCCTTTAATCTCATCTCCTCTTCTCTCCTCTCCTCTCCTCTCATCTCTTCTCTCCTCTAATCTCCTCTTCTCTAATCTCCTCTCCTCTCCTCTCCTCTCCTGTCCTGTCCTCCCCTCCCCCTCTCTACTCATCTTATCCTCTCCTCTCGATTCATCTCCCTCTCTTCTCCCCTCCTCTAATCTCATCTCCTCTTCTCTCCTCTCCTCTCCTCTCATCTCTTCTCTTCTAACCTCCTCTCATCACATCTCATCTCTACTCCACTCCTCTCCTCTTCTCTCCATTCATCTCCTTCTCCTCTCCTCTCCTCTCCTCTCCTCTCCTTTCATCGCATATCATATCATCTCCTCTTGTCTTATCTCTTCTAATCTCCTCTTCTCTCCTGTCCTCCCCTCCACTCTCTTCTTATCTCATGCTCCCTCTCCATTTATCTCCTCTTCTCTCCCCTCCTCTCCTCTCATCTCCTCTCCTCTCCTCCCTTCACAAGACTGCTTTCAGTCACCAATGCCAGTAGCGAACAAATACGGCCTGTTTACAACCTGTTTATCCACTTCAAATCAACAATTCAAAGACAAACAGGACGCACATATCCGATTTGACTACCAGAAACTGGAAAAAGACAAAATTCACCCACTCAGTTTCAGTTTTCAAGCACTAGCCATTAGTGGCACAAAAGCAGTGACTATCTCAGTGTATTGTATCTAGCAATGCAAATGATTGACTGACTGACTTTAGGGCTTTCATTCTCATAGAATTAGTCAATAAGCTAATGCACTGTCATCTTCCACATCGGTACTTTGCAGTCTATTCATCTTTTTTGTACGATTCAAGCCTTTTTTGAATTTCTCAAAGCTTCTAAAAGCTGCTCAAAGAGTTCACCTATGAGTCTTCAGGGTAAAAAGATGTTTCATGATCGATCTGCATCTATCAGGCTTACGTATATCACACCAATATCTCACTTTTAGTCTCAGCTGCTGTAATGTATCTCTCCCTTCATGTGACCTTGTCTAGCATTCATATTTCCCTTCATCTTATCGTGCCGAAGAACCAACTCTCTCCCTTCATCTCATCCTGTCTAACACCTGCTCTCTCCCCTCATCTCACCCTGTCTAACACCTACTCACTCCCTTTATCTCACCCCTGTCTAACACCTACTCACTCCCTTCATCTCATCCTGTCTAACACCTGCTCTCTCCCCTCATCTCACCCTGTCTAACACCTACTCACTCCCTTTATCTCACCCCTGTCTAACACCTACTCACTCCCTTCATCTCACCCTGTCTAACACCTGCTCTCTCCCCTCATCTCACCCTGTCTAACACCTGCTCTCTCCCCTCATCTCACCCTGTCTAACACCTACTCACTCCCTTCATCTCATCCTGTCTAACACCTGCTCTCTCCCCTCATCTCACCCTGTCTAACACCTACTCACTCCCTTTATCTCACCCCTGTCTAACACCTACTCACTCCCTTCATCTCACCCTGTCTAACACCTGCTCTCTCCCCTCATCTCACCCTGTCTAACACCTGCTCTCTCCCCTCATCTCACCCTGTCTAACACCTACTCACTCCCTTCATCTCACCCTGTCTAACACCTACTCACTCCCTTCATCTCACCCCTGTCTAACACCTACTCACTCCCTTCATCTCACCCTGTCTAACACCTACTCACTCCCTTCATCTCACCCCTGTCTAACTCTCATAACTTCTTCATCTCACCCTGTCTAACACCCAACTTTACCTTTATATCATCACTAAACTAAAACCTACTCCCAACCTGACCTCCCAGCCAACTCGCCAAGCCCAATACCGTAAACTCCTGCAGGCCGAAATTAATTTTCTGGTTTTCTAATTTCTAAAAAAATCTCGACCCAGCTCAGTCGAGTGATTGATGTGTCACCGGCTTACTCAGACCACGCCCAGTTAATACGAAGCGGTGCTAGCGTTTGTTGTGAAAAAAGTATTGGTTTTTCATATAGTTTTGGATATTAAAAATATCTATTATAAATAGACAGCTTTGGTAGAATTTGGGGTTGAGTAAAAACAACAATCGAGAAGATGATACACAGATTAAACAGTGGCAGAAAGGTGTAATAGAAACACCGGGAGAGAGAGTAGAGTACAGTAGACTAAAGTAGAGGTGAGATTTGGACAGGACAGGACAGGACAGGACAGGACAGGGCAGGACAGGACAGGACAGGACAGGACAGGACAGGACAGGACAGGACAGGAAAGGACAGGATAGGACAGGACAGGACAGGACAGGACAGGACAGGACAGGACAGGGCAGGATCCAAGACAGTACAGTACAAGACAGGACAGGACAGGACAGGACAGGACAGGACAGGACAGGACAGGACAGGACAGGACAGGACAGGACAGGACAGGACAGGACAGGACAGGACAGGATAGGACAGGACAGGACAGGACAGGACAGGACAGGAAAGGACAGGATAGGACAGGACAGGACAGGACAGGAAAGGACAGGACAGGACAGGACAGGACAGGACAGGACAGGAAAGGACAGGACAGGACAGGACAGGACAGGACAGGACAGGACAGGACAGGAAAGGACAGGACAGGACAGGACAGGACAGGACAGGAAAGGACAGGATAGGACAAGACAGGACAGGACAGGACAGGACAGGACAGGAAAGGACAGGACAGGACAGGACAGGACAGGACAGGACAGGACAGGACAGGACAGGACAGTACAGGATAGGACAGGATAGGACAAGACAGGACAGGACAGGAAAGGACAGGATAGGACGGGACAGGACAGGACAGGACAGGACAGGACAGGACAGGACAGGACAGGACAGGACAGGAAAGGACAGGACAGGACAGGACAGGACAGGACAGGACAGGACAGGACAGGACAGGACAGGAAAGGACAGGATAGGACGGGACAGGACAAGACAGGACAGGACTTATCTAAAAAAGCCAACTAAGCCGTTGCAAGAAAAAATGACCCAGCCATGCATTCACCCTCAAACCCGAGCAAGGCAACATCGAGGCCGAGGTCACGAGATGTCGCACTGCTCACTGCACAATGAAATGGAGCGTGACTGACGCATCCAGCATCCTCAGTCATCGAGTGTGCTCAGTTCCCATAGAGCCATCTTTCGAACAGTTCGAGTCTGCCTCCATGCTGCATTGATGGCATCAATCAACCCTCTTGTGCGGAGTTTCGAAATTCCCCGAGTTTGAGACTGCTCACCTCTGTATATTTCATTCTTCATCACATTCGCTTGGCGAGAAGCGAAACCCCCAGGATTACGCAATCGGTTCTCACACCCTCCCTAACTGCTTCGGCTATTATTTTTATCCAATCAGTTGAACAAGGGGATCTCGGTCGAAGCTGAAATGGACCAAAAGCATCGATTTATATAGACTGTCTACTAAACCAAATTTTCATATGAACTGCTTCGCTGACGCTTCTTCTAGATTTAATTTTTTGACTGATGAATATAAGACAGATAAATAGTTTCTTAAAGAAACTTTTTCGTTGGGGCTTTAACAGAATTTGCACTCATAACACACGCTCACACAGGGCGAAAAGTGGTCCTGACTTTCAGCGACTTCAGTGCCCGCTACAATTAGTGAAAGGTGTCAGAGTCGAAAAAAAACTTCTAAAATGCATATGCTAATGAAGCATGGCTGTTTGTTTGTATTCTGATAGAGCTGGCCATGAGAGATATAGAAGAAGACAGAAATTGGTTTAGGCTTCAATGACTCATGCAAGCCCGCTTGACCAAGCCCGCATGCAACCAAAATGAAGAAAAATAGGCATCACTACGCCATTTAGTCAATGATGATTTTGGATCGTTGGCCGACCAGACAACCTCCTGTGCTGGTGGAGTGTCATTTGACACCGCCGAGACCCACTCATTGGCCGCTGCAGCCAAGTGAATCGGCTGGGGCGGAGCGATTCGGGTTGTTGGAGCCAATTTTCCTGCCTTTTTAGTCCTGTCTTTGGGTTGCGTAATTCTTCCTCTTCTTGGGAGAAACTCGAGCAGCGGCTGGGGCTGAGTCAGGGGGAGCTAGGATGATCGATTTTGAATGGCGGAGGGACTCACTGGACAGGCAGAGGCTGAGACACTGAGACAGGCACTGTCTCATTG
Organism: Macrostomum lignano; assembly: GCA_002269645.1. Classification (NCBI taxonomy): domain Eukaryota; kingdom Metazoa; phylum Platyhelminthes; family Macrostomidae; genus Macrostomum; species Macrostomum lignano. The sequence continues at coordinate 811,079 of NIVC01000029.1, read as the reverse complement.
ACAGACAGACACTGTCTCATTGACAGACAGAGAGACACTGTCTCATAGACAGACAGACACTGTCTCATTGACAGACAGGCACTGTCTCATTGACAGAGACACTGTCTCATTTACAGACAGACACTGTCTCATTGACAGACAGACACTGTCTCATTGACAGACAGACACTGTCTCATTGACAGACAGACACTGTCTCATTGACAGACAGACACTGTCTCATTGACAGACAGGCACTGTCTCATTTACAGACAGGCACTGTCTCATTTACAGACAGACACTGTCTCATTTACAGACAGACACTGTCTCATTGACAGACAGACACTGTCTCATTGACAAAAAGACACTGTCTCATTTACAGACAGACACTGTTTCATTGACAGACAGACACTGTCTCATTGACAGACAGGCACTGTCTCATTGACAGACAGGCACTGTCTCATTTACAGACAGGCACTGTCTCATTTACAGACAGACACTGTCTCATTTACAGACAGACACTGTCTCATTTACAGACAGACACTGTCTCATTGAACAGACGGACACTGTCTCATTGACAAAAAGACACTGTCTCATTTACAGACAGACACTGTTTCATTTACAGACTGACACTGTCTCATTTACAGACAGACACTAAAACAGACACTAAGACAGACACTAAGAGAGACACTAGGACAGACACTAAAACAGACACTAGGACAGACACTAGGACAGGCATTAGGACAGACACTAGGACAGACACTAGGACAGACACTAGGACAGGCATTAGGACAGACACTTGGACGGACACTAGGACAGACACTAGGACAGACACTAGGACAGGCACTAGGACAGACACTAGGACAGACACTAGGACAGGCACTAGGACAGACACTAGGACAGGCATTAGGACAGACACTAGGACAGACACTAGGACAGACACTAGGACAGGCATTAGGACAGACACTAGGACAGACACTATGACAGACACTAGGACAGGCACTAGGACAGACACTAGGACAGATACTAGGACAGACACTAGGACAGGCACTAGGACAGACACTAGGACAGGCACTAGGACAGACACTAGGACAGACACTAGGACAGACACTAGGACAGGCACTAAAACAGACACTAGGACAGACACTAGGACAGACACTAAAACAGACACTAGGACAGGCACTAGGACAGACACTAAAACAGACACTAGGACAGACACTAGGACAGACACTAGGACTGATTCCAGGAAACTACGACTAAGACGAATATCCCATACACAGTATTCCCACCTGCGAAGTTCAAGAAGGTCATCACATCCCCCAGGGGGGGACACTGATCTATGCCAGCGTGCCCCCCCCCCACCCAAATGCTTGCCAGCTCAATAGCGACCCCAATAACGAGCAGCGACTTGGCCTCGGGCTAAAGAAAGACTCGACATTATAAATTTGAACAGAAAAAAGAAGAAAGTCGAACCATCGACCTATCGATCGGGTCTGGTCGTACCTTTATTACTCGCTTCACCTTGATGCGGATGCTTGAGGAACAGAGAAACCGGGATTTCAATTGAGAGGACTGGAAAAGAGCGACAGGGACTGGGAGGGGAAGCAGTTCGAGCAGAAGGCAGTCCAACTCAGCTCCCTTTTCTTTCTTTCTTTCTTTCTCTATACATATTAAAAAATGTCTAATCGACCCCATAAGGAGAAAAAGAGAGACTGAGGGACTGAGAGAGGAGAGAAGGATGGAGCCGGGGCGAAAATATATCCAACCCTCTTGTGCGGCTTGGACTGAGGGCGGCTATCGGCGACCTCCCTGCGGCGAATACTGAGAGGTCACGTGATCAGATCGGCGTTTCGAGCTTGCCGCACAAAGAGGTTGAAGAGCGAGTGAGAGGTCGATGACCCCCCGCTGTGCCTGGCTCTACATCTCCGCCTCATTGGTGACAAGCCACTTGGAAACTCAGTGCGCGAGAGGGCTGCTGGACAAGTGGCTGCGGGGATCTCAGGAGCGATTTATCCCCATTCAAGAGTGCACTGACCTATCTATCTATCTGTCTACCTATCTTTCTATCTATCTATCTATCTATCTATCTATCTATCTATCTATCTATCTATCTATCTATCTATCTATCTATCTATCTATCTATCTATCTATCTATCTATCTATCTATCTATCCATCTATCTATCTATCTATCTATCTATCTATCTATCTATCTATCTATCTATCTATCTATCTATCTATCTATCCATCTATCTATCCATCTATCTATCTATCTATCTATCTATCTATCTATCTATCTATCTATCTATCTATCTATCTATCTATCTATCTATCTATCTATCTATCTATCTATCTATCTATCTATCGGTCCCTGTATTTAATCTCTGCCACCACTTCATCATTCTATCGCAGAATGCCATTTGAGAAGCACATTTGAGATCACAACTCCTCTCAATCATTTCAAAGTTCGCTTCCCATTTCACCCCGTCTCCCCTTACGCTACTTTCGTGAACCGGAGCAGTTACACTTTACAGCTGGTGAAATCTGTCTCCCCGCTTCGGACCAATTTCTGCTGCCCGGGAGAGAAAGTTTTTGGTCATGATCCTCGCGAGTTGCCAGCTTCCGTTGCCCTCTGTTCAGCGCTGGCAAATCCCTGCCATGCCAAAGAAGCAGGCATTGCTCACATGCGCTCAGCCAAAGCCGGGCACAATAAATCGGCTTAGCGGGCAAAAGCGAATCCCTGATCTGCCCGAACTGGGGGAGCCCAAGGAGATGATAAGCTCACACAGGCTCTCGAGTCTGCGCATGGCAACGCTTCATCTTTCATTTTGTCTGCGCGCTGCTACAGTGTGTTGGCTGGCTGGTGTCTCACCAAGTGTTCTCACACTCTCTTCTATTCTATTTTTTTTCGTAGAAGCTGAAGAGAAACTGGGTTACTCGTAAACTAGCTTTTGGGTAAGACAATACTGTTTTTAACTTTAGTGGTAGCTAATGTGAGCGATTTGAATGCACAGCACTCGTATTTTGCAATTATATGCTATTTTGATGTTTATATGATGTTTGTTGTAATCGCCGCTAAATCTATTCTCATCTAGTCAGTCCTCTCCTCACCTCTCTCCTTCTCTTCTCTCTTCTCTTCTTCTCTACTATCCTCTCCTCTCCTCTCTCCTTCTCTTCTCTCCTTCTCTCCTTCTCTCCTTCTCTTCTCTCCTCTCCTCTCCTCTCCTCTCCTCTCTCCTCTCCTCTCCTCTCCTCTCCTCTCCTCTACTCTCCTCTCCTCTCCTCTCTCCTTCTCTCCTCTCCTCTCCTCTCCTCTACTCTCTCCTTCTCTCCTCTCCTCTACTCTCTCCTTCTCTCCTCTCCTCTCCTCTCCTCTCCTCTCCTCTCCTCTCATCCCCTTCTCTTCTCTCCTTCTCTTCTCTTCTCTTCTCTCCTCTCCTCTCCTCTCCTCTCCTCTCCTCTCCTCTCCTCTCCTCTCCTCTCCTCTCCTCTCTCCTTCTCTCCTCTCCTCTCCTCTCCTCTACTCTCTCCTTCTCTCCTCTCCTCTACTCTCTCCTTCTCTCCTCTCCTCTCCTCTCCTCTCCTCTCCTCTCATCCCCTTCTCTTCTCTCCTTCTCTTCTCTTCTCTTCTCTCCTCTCCTCTCCTCTCCTCTCCTCTCCTCTCCTCTCCTCTCATCCCCTTCTCTTCTCTCCTTCTCTTCTCTTCTCTTCTCTCCTCTCCTCTCCTCTCCTCTCCTCTCCTCTCCTCTCTTCTCCTCTCCTCTCCTCTCCTCTCCTCTCCTCTCCTCTCCTCTCCTCTCCTCTCCTTTCCTCTCATCCCCTTCTCTTCTCTCCCCTCTTCTTCTCTACTCTCCTTCTCTTCTCTCCTTCTCTCTCATTATCTTCTCCTCTCTCTTCTCCTCTTGTCTCCTCTTCTCTCTTCTTCTCTTCTCTTTTCTTCTCTTCTATCCTCTCCTCTCCTCTCCTCTCCTCTCCTCTACCTTTCTCTCCTCTCTTCTCTCCAACTCACCCGACCCTAAAGGTCCCATTAAGAATCTACAAATCAGCCTCCAAATTCCTACAGAGAGTGAAAGTCAGAAATCTATATTTTTACCCTGACAGATGTTCGTTCATTGCGGCAGAGCAATCAGACATGACTGCATCGTCTTAGAGACCTTCCCCATCCTCAACTCCCCCCCCCCCGAGGGGATGGGCGGCAGCGGCATGTAAATGATTGACCAAAGCTTAAATAACTGTCCATCCAGGATTCTAACGCTTCGAAAAACCATGTCTAGAGACAAAACCCTCCCTTTCGCACACACGTATCGATACGCTAAATTTATATAAAAACCCTGGCACTCACTAAAATGTCTGACGCAATCAAAAATGCTTCCCTTGCTTCGCTATATGCATCACTATTTTAGTAGTAAAGCTTTGTCACCTGAATGTAAGCTTTATTTATGAGCAGGCTTAATATGCAGCCAGCTGTAAAAGTGATATTACATAACATGGCTCCATCTATCCTTCCCTTCTACGTCTCTAAAGTGTCCACTCGAGACAAATCATATTTGCATGCATCAAATTTATTCAACCAGCTTAAATAGTCTACTGACTGTCACTTTTCCCTTTCACATTGTTGCCTTGGTATGAGTGACGTCATCGGATACAGCTCATTAATTATTCAATAGCTATATTCTTTGAGATTTGAATTTTAGTGAAATTATCCTTAGAAATAATTTGATTGTTGATGTTTTCTTGTAATGTTGGTGTCAGCAACTTGTTGAATCTATTTTTAGCCCAACCATGGTTTTTCTAGGGCCTGATTCATTCTATAAAGTATGATTTATTATTTGGACATAAATATAAGATACATTTTCTTTTAGTGTCTTCAATGACTGCTAGCAGTGACAGTGACTGTAATATCAGTGACAGTGACTGTAATATCAGTGACAGTGACTGTAATATCAGTGACAGTGACTGTAGTGACTGTATTCAGTGACAGTGACTGTAATATCAGTGACAGTGACTGTAATATCAGTGACAGTGACTGTAATATCAGTGACAGTGACTGTAATATCAGTGACAGTGACTGTAATATCAGTGACAGTGACTGTAATATCAGTGACAGTGACTGTAATATCAGTGACAGTGACTGTAATATCAGTGACAGTGACTGTAATATCAGTGACAGTGACTGTAATATCAGTGACAGTGACTGTAGTGACTGTATTTAGTGACAGTGACTGTAATATCAGTGACAGTGCTGTAATATCAGTAACAGTGACTGTAGTGACTGTATTCAGTGACAGTGACAGTAGTGACTGTTTTCAGTGACAGTGACTGTAATAGGCGCCAGCAGCAAAGCGGAGCAACTCACTCAGCACAGTGAGCACAGTTTTGTACTGCACCACGGCAGAGCCTCGAGCTCCCGGCGTCCTGGAACCGAGAATCTGGCACTCCAGTTCGCCAGAATCTTCAAAAGTCACATTGCTAATCCGCAGCATGTAATCGCCTTTAGCTTCTCCGGTGATGTTCACCCGGTCCAGGGAGGAGTCCTCTGTTAGAATTGGGAATAAAGTAGAAAAAATTAAGATATTTTTTGGTCTGCAGAAAAAAATGGTAGATTAGAAAACGTCAATTAAAATTATTTCTTTCAGTTGTACGGTTGAAAGTGCAAGGGATTAATAGGGATTAACAGTTTAGGGACATGAGATAGACGTTCTATCATTAACCTTATGGGTCAAATAGATCCACCACCACAAGTAGCTGAGAGGTAGATAGATCTACCACCACAAGTAGCTGAGAGGGTAGATAGATCTACCATCACAAGTAGCTGAGAGGGTAGATAGATCTACCAGTCACAAGTAGCTGAGAGGGTAGATAGATCCACCACCACAAGTAGCTGAGAGGGTAGATAGATCCACCACCACAAGTAGCTGAGAGGGTAGATAGATCTACCGTCACAAGTAGCTGAGAGGGTAGATAGATCCACCACCACAAGTAGCTGAGAGGGTAGATAGATCCACCACCACAAGTAGCTGAGAGGGTAGATAGATCTACCGTCACAAGTAGCTGAGAGGGTAGATAGATCTACCGTCACAAGTAGCTGAGAGGGTAGATAGATCTACCGTCACAAGTAGCTGAGAGGGTAGATAGATCCACCACCACAAGTAGCTGAGAGGGTAGATAGATCCACCACCACAAGTAGCTGAGAGGGTAGATAGATCTACCGTCACAAGTAGCTGAGAGGGTAGATAGATCTACCGTCACAAGTAGCTGAGAGGGTAGATAGATCTACCGTCACAAGTAGCTGAGAGGGTAGATAGATCCACCACCACAAGTAGCTGAGAGGGTAGATAGATCTACCGTCACAAGTAGCTGAGAGGGTAGATAGATCTACCACCACAAGTAGCTAAGAGGGTAGATAGATCTACCACCACAAGTAGCTAAGAGGGTAGATAGATCTACCACCACAAGTAGCTAAGAGGGTAGATAGATCCACCACCACAAGTAGCTGAGAGGGTAGATAGATCTACCGTCACAAGTAGCTGAGAGGGTAGATAGATCCACCACCACAAGTAGCTGAGAGGGTAGATAGATCCACCACCACAAGTAGCTGAGAGGGTAGATAGATCTACCGTCACAAGTAGCTGAGAGGGTAGATAGATCCACCACCACAAGTAGCTGAGAGGGTAGATAGATCTACCACCACAAGTAGCTAAGAGGGTAGATAGATCTACCACCACAAGTAGCTGAGAGGGTAGATAGATCCACCACCACAAGTAGCTGAGAGGGTAGATAGATCTACCGTCACAAGTAGCTGAGAGGGTAGATAGATCCACCACCACAAGTAGCTGAGAGGGTAGATAGATCCACCACCACAAGTAGCTGAGAGGGTAGATAGATCTACCGTCACAAGTAGCTGAGAGGGTAGATAGATCTACCGTCACAAGTAGCTGAGAGGGTAGATAGATCTACCGTCACAAGTAGCTGAGAGGTAGATAGATCACCACCACAAGTAGCTGAGAGGGTAGATAGATCCACCACCACAAGTAGCTGAGAGGGTAGATAGATCTACCGTCACAAGTAGCTGAGAGGGTAGATAGATCTACCGTCACAAGTAGCTGAGAGGGTAGATAGATCTACCGTCACAAGTAGCTGAGAGGGTAGATAGATCCACCACCACAAGTAGCTGAGAGGGTAGATAGATCTACCGTCACAAGTAGCTGAGAGGGTAGATAGATCACCACCACAAGTAGCTAAGAGGGTAGATAGATCTACCACCACAAGTAGCTAAGAGGGTAGATAGATCTACCACCACAAGTAGCTAAGAGGGTAGATAGATCCACCACCACAAGTAGCTGAGAGGGTAGATAGATCTACCGTCACAAGTAGCTGAGAGGGTAGATAGATCTACCGTCACAAGTAGCTGAGAGGGTAGATAGATCCACCACCACAAGTAGCTAAGAGGGTAGATAGATCTACCACCACAAGTAGCTAAGAGGGTAGATAGATCTACCATCACAAGTAGCTGAGAGGTAGATAGATCTACCATCACAAGTAGCTGAGAGGGTAGATAGATCCACCACCACAAGTAGCTGAGAGGGTAGATAGATCTACCGTCACAAGTAGCTGAGAGGGTAGATAGATCTACCGTCACAAGTAGCTAAGAGGGTAGATAGATCTACCGTCACAAGTAGCTGAGAGGGTAGATAGATCACCCACAAGTAGCTGAGAGGGTAGATAGATCTACCGTCACAAGTAGCTGAGAGGGTAGATAGATCCACCACCACAAGTAGCTAAGAGGGTAGATAGATCTACCACCACAAGTAGCTAAGAGGGTAGATAGATCTACCACCACAAGTAGCTAAGAGGGTAGATAGATCCACCACCACAAGTAGCTGAGAGGGTAGATAGATCTACCGTCACAAGTAGCTGAGAGGGTAGATAGATCCACCACCACAAGTAGCTGAGAGGGTAGATAGATCCACCACCACAAGTAGCTGAGAGGGTAGATAGATCTACCGTCACAAGTAGCTGAGAGGGTAGATAGATCTACCGTCACAAGTAGCTGAGAGGGTAGATAGATCTACCGTCACAAGTAGCTGAGAGGGTAGATAGATCCACCACCACAAGTAGCTGAGAGGGTAGATAGATCTACCGTCACAAGTAGCTGAGAGGGTAGATAGATCCACCACCACAAGTAGCTAAGAGGGTAGATAGATCTACCACCACAAGTAGCTAAGAGGGTAGATAGATCTACCACCACAAGTAGCTAAGAGGGTAGATAGATCCACCACCACAAGTAGCTGAGAGGGTAGATAGATCTACCGTCACAAGTAGCTGAGAGGGTAGATAGATCTACCGTCACAAGTAGCTGAGAGGGTAGATAGATCCACCACCACAAGTAGCTAAGAGGGTAGATAGATCTACCACCACAAGTAGCTAAGAGGGTAGATAGATCTACCATCACAAGTAGCTGAGAGGTAGATAGATCTACCATCACAAGTAGCTGAGAGGGTAGATAGATCTACCACCACAAGTAGCTGAGAGGGTAGATAGATCTACCATCACAAGTAGCTGAGAGGTAGATAGATCTACCATCACAAGTAGCTAAGAGGGTAGATAGATCTACCACCACAAGTAGCTAAGAGGGTAGATAGATCTACCATCACAAGTAGCTGAGAGGTAGATAGATCTACCATCACAAGTAGCTGAGAGGGTAGATAGATCTACCACCACAAGTAGCTGAGAGGTAGATAGATCCACCACCACAAGTAGCTGAGAGGGTAGATAGATCCACCACCACAAGTAGCTGAGAGGGTAGATAGATCTACCGTCACAAGTAGCTGAGAGGTAGATAGATCCACCACCACAAGTAGCTGAGAGGGTAGATAGATCCACCACCACAAGTAGCTGAGAGGGTAGATAGATCCACCACCACAAGTAGCTGAGAGGGTAGATAGATCTACCGTCACAAGTAGCTAATAGGGTAGATAGATCTACCATCACAAGTAGCGAGAGGTTAGATAGATCTACCATCACAAGTAGCTGAGAGGTAGATAGATCTACCATCACAAGTAGCTAAGAGGGTAGATAGATCTACCATCACAAGTAGCTGAGAGGGTAGATAGATCTACCATCACAAGTAGCTGAGAGGTAGATAGATCTACCATCACAAGTAGCTAAGAGGGTAGATAGATCTACCATCACAAGTAGCTGAGAGGGTAGATAGATCTACCATCACAAGTAGCTAAGAGGGTAGATAGATCTACCATCACAAGTAGCTGAGAGGGTAGATAGATCTACCATCACAAGTAGCTGAGAGGTAGATAGATCTACCATCACAAGTAGCTAAGAGGGTAGATAGATCTACCATCACAAGTAGCTGAGAGGGTAGATAGATCTACCATCACAAGTAGCTGAGAGGTAGATAGATCTACCATCACAAGTAGCTGAGAGGGTAGATAGATCTACCATCACGAGTAGCTAAGAGGGTAGATAGATCTACCATCACAAGTAGCTGAGAGGGTAGATAGATCTACCATCACAAGTAGCTGAGAGGTAGATAGATCTACCATCACAAGTAGCTGAGAGGGTAGATAGGTCTACCATCACAAGTAGCTGAGAGGGTAGATAGATCTACCATCACAAGTAGCTGAGAGGTAGATAGATCTACCATCACAAGTAGCTAAGAGGGTAGATAGATCTACCATCACGAGTAGCTAAGAGGGTAGATAGATCTACCATCACAAGTAGCTGAGAGGTAGATAGATCTACCATCACAAGTAGCTGAGAGGTAGATAGATCTACCATCACAAGTAGCTAAGAGGGTAGATAGATCTACCATCACAAGTAGCTGAGAGGTAGATAGATCTACCATCACAAGTAGCTGAGAGGGTAGATGCAGATAGATCTACCGTCACAAGTAGCTGAGAGGGTAGATGCAGATAGATCTACCGTCACAAGTAGCTAAGAGGGTAGATAGATCTACCGTCACAAGTAGCTGAGAGGTAGATAGATCTACCATCACAAGTAGCTAAGAGGGTAGATAGATCTACCATCACAAGTAGCTGAGAGGTAGATAGATCTACCATCACAAGTAGCTGAGAGGTAGATAGATCTACCATCACAAGTAGCTGAGAGGGTAGATGCAGATAGATCTACCGTCACAAGTAGCTGAGAGGGTAGATGCAGATAGATCTACCGTCACAAGTAGCTAAGAGGGTAGATAGATCTACCGTCACAAGTAGCTGAGAGGTAGATAGATCTACCATCACAAGTAGCTGAGAGGTAGATAGATCTACCATCACAAGTAGCTGAGAGGGTAGATAGGTCTACCATCACAAGTAGCTGAGAGGGTAGACAGATTTACCATCACAAGTAACTAAGAGGGTAGATAGATCTACCATCACAAGTAGCTGAGAGGGTAGACAGATTTACCATCACAAGTAACTAAGAGGGTAGATAGATCTACCGTCACAAGTAGCTGAGAGGTAGATAGATCTACCATCACAAGTAGCTGAGAGGTAGATAGATCTACCATCACAAGTAGCTGAGAGGGTAGATAGGTCTACCATCACAAGTAGCTGAGAGGGTAGTTAGATCAGCCAACATATGTAGCTGCAATCATAAAGTGATTTCCAAGTTGATGCAGTATTTGAGAAGCTGTAAAGGCATGTGAACTCATTTTGGCCGGCAAGGCTACTTGTAAACGTTTTGCATGACCACCACGATGGAAAACTTGAAGAAAAAGATGAAGCTCTGTGCTCAGGTGTTGAGGAGAGGCCTATACAGGCAGGCAGGCTGGTTAACTATACTTTTTACGAAAGAAAAATCAATGAGACCATATTTTGTTAAGTGAGTGAGTGAGAACTGAGGGGATGGTGACTGCTGAATACTTTCGCTACCTCTTCTCTCTCTCTAGTGGGTGGTCTGCGCCAGCATGAGCTCCCTCAGTATCTGCCCTTCTGTTGAGCTGATTTTCTGTTAGGGATGGCTGCAAGAGGCTTTCTGTTGCTTCTGGGGGGGACTAGAAAGGAGAAGGAAAGAGGTAGAGCGAGAGAGAAGAGAGCGAGATAGATAATTAGAGAGAGATTTAGAGAAGTAGAGAGAGATTTAGAGAAGTAGAGAGAGATTTAGAGTAGAGGGAGATTTAGATAAGTAGAGAGAGATTTAGAGAAGTAGAGAGAGATTTAGAGAAGTAAAGAGAGAGATTTAGAGAAGTATAGAGAGATTTAGAGAAGTAAAGAGAGAGATTTAGAGAAGTAGAGAGAGATTTAGAGAAGTAGAGAGAGATTTAGAGAAGTAGAGAGAGATTTAGAGAAGTAGAGAGAGATTTAGAGAAGTAGAGAGAGATGTAGATAAGTAGATAAAAGTAGAGAAGTAGAGAGAGATTTAGAGAAGTAGAGAGAGATTTAGAGAAGTAGAGAGAGATTTAGAGAAGTAGAGAGAGATTTAGAGAAGTAGAGAGAGATTTAGAGAAGTAGAGACAGATTTAGAGAAGTAGAGAGAGATTTAGAGAAGTGGAGAGATGTAGAGAAGAAGAGAGAGATTTAGAGAAGTAGAGAGAGATTTAGAGAAGTAGAGAGAGATTTAGAGAAGTAGAGAGAGATTTAGAGAAGTAGAGAGAGATTTAGAGAAGTAGAGAGAGATTTAGAGAAGTAGAGAGAGATTGAGAAGTAGAGAGAGATTTAGAGAAGTAGAGAGAGATGTAGATAAGTAGATAAAAGTAGAGAAGTAGAGAGAGATTTAGAGAAGTAGAGAGAGATTTAGAGAAGTAGAGAGAGATTTAGAGAAGTAGAGAGAGATTTAGAGAAGTAGAGAGAGATTTAGAGAAGTAGAGAGAGATTTAGAGAAGTAGAGAGAGATTTAGAGAAGTGGAGAGATGTAGAGAAGAAGAGAGATGTAGAGAAGAAGAGAGAGATTTAGAAAAGTAGAAAAGGGAGAAGTATAAAGAAAGAAGAGAGGGAGAGGTATGCTCGGGTGCAGACTAATTGAAGAAGTGAAGAGCAAATAGGGCAAGGCAGAGATGGCGGTGAGCGCCCAGAGGACCCCCTAAACTGGGTCAGCCGCAGCCCAGCTCGAACGCAATTTGGCTGGCAATTTTGCACCGCAATCATCGGGCCAAACACAGCAAAAAGTTACTGGCAACATGGAGTTAAAGTTAAGAAATTTTCATGCGCAAAAGGCAAAACCAGTCTGAGAAATGCGGCCTCCGCGTCCTGGGGGACTGAGCGGCTTCTGCCGGAAAACTTCTGGGTGCAAAGAATTCTTCAAAAAATGAAAGAAATTTACTTCTTCAGCTGAGCCAACTTTTTCTAGTCAGACTTGTCCGCATAAAAACTCCCCAATTTATGACTGCCGTACTCATTTTGGCATCTTGAGTTTGATATTTGTATTGAAGACTGCCAGTTGCGACATCCAAATAACCTTTGAACGAGTCATATGATTGATGACTGCGGTGTCTTTATAATTTTATTGTCAAATTCATGTTATGATCAAGGTCATCATTCAGTTTATGATCAAAGAAATGATTCAGTCTATGATCAGAGAAATGATTCAGTCTATGATCAAAGTCATAACCCAAATGATGATCAAAGTCATAACCCAGTTTATGATCAAAGTCATAACCCAGTTTATGATTAAAGTCATAACCCAGTTTATGATCAAACTCATAACCCAAATTATGATCAAAGTCATAACCCAGTTTATGATTAAAGTCATAACCCAGTTTATGATCAAAGTCATAACCCAAATTATGATCAAAGTCATAACCCAGTTTATGATCAAAGTCATAAATCAGTTTATGATCAAAGTCATAACCCAAATTATGATCAAAGTCATAACCCAGTTAATGATCAAAGTCATAAATCAGTTTATGATCAAAGTCATAACCCAAATTATGATCAAAGTCATAACCCAGTTTATGATTAAAGTCATAACCCAGTTTATGATTAAAATCAGAACCCAGTTTATGATCAAAGTCATAACCCAGTTTATGATCAAAGTCATAACACAGTTTATGATCAAAGTCATAACCCCATTTTATGATCAAAGTCATAACACAATTTATGATCAAAGTCCTAACACAATTTATGATCAAAGTCAAAACACAATTTATGATCAATGTCACTAATAAATTCATAATCGAAATTCTGTTCTGATAGATAATTTAATCCATTTCACACCTTTTTAAAGACAAAAATTTTCCCCATGACTAAAAATTGCCACACAGAACTGATTTCGCAACTTCAACTTGTAATTTAGTAATGTATCAATGTTTCATTGCCAGTTACAAAATGGCTAATCTGATTGTTGATTGAAAATTGTAGCAATAGAGAAGTTGGAAGCCAGTGTATCAAAAAAATTCAAACCCAGTCTGCCAGTCTTCAACTGATCAAAAAGTTTTCAATGTTTTTTTCTGCCAAAATTAATTGGAGGAGGATCTGGGATTTAGGAGGATTCGGGATCTAAGAGGATATTGCATCCAGGAGGATCCGGGATCTAGAAGGATCTGGGATCTAGGAGGATCTGGGATCTAGGAGGATCCGGGATCTAAGAGAATTTGGGATCCAGGAGGATCCGAGGTCTAGGAGGATCTTGGATCTAGGAGGATCCGGAATCTAGGAGGATCCGGGATCTAGGAGGATCCGGAATTTAGGAGGATAAGGATCTAGGAGGATTCGGGATCTAAAAGGATCTGGGATAAGTAGGATCTGGTATCCAGGAGGATCTGGCATCTAGAAGGATCCGGGGTCTAGAAGGATCTAAGATCTGGGAGGATCTGGGATCTAGGAAGATACGGGATCTAGGAAGATCCGGGATATAGGAGGATCTGGGATCAAGGGGGATCTGGGATCAAGGGGGATCTGGGATCAAGGGGGATCCACTCTGGGATTTGGGATCTTTAGCTTTTGAAAGTTTTCAACTTTCTTTTTCTGCCACAATTCACTGCATAGACAATAAAAAAACAGAATGAAAGCGAAGAAACAAATTAGCAAGAGTTTATATTAATCTAGAATTCGAGCCATTTCAACAATTGGGACTTCTTGAGCTGATGAGACTGGGGCCTTTATACAGGTCAAGCGGAGCGGCCATAATAAGGGAAGAAATTAATTAAACACCCCCATTCTTGCTGGCCTTTATATGAATATATTGAGTTTGGCAATTTTTACGCATGGTGTGAGACGGCGGCTTCTCAGATGGGCGAGCATGGAGAGCGGGAAAGGAATCAATATATGAGATTGAAGGGGGCGGAATACCGAGCCTTAGAAAGAATATACGAGTATACATATATATTCGTACAATGGGATGCCATCCTAGCTATGGAGACCGACCTTAGATTAAAATATGAGCAGTGTTGCCACGGTACCTGTGCCAGTTATTAAACTGAGTCTTAGATATTGGACTCGCTTTCAGAAGCTCGAAACTTTATACAAATTTACAACAGCACAAGCTCACAACAGCACAAGCTTACAACAGCACAAGATCACAACAGCACAAGCTTACAGCATCACAAGCTTATAACATCACAAGCTTACAACATCACAAGTTTACAACATCACAAGCTTACAACATCACAAACTTACAACATTACAAACTTAAAATGTCATAAGCTTACAACATCACAAGCTTAAAATGTCACAAGCTTAAAATGTCATAAGCTTACAACATCACAAGCTTAAAATGTCACAAGTTTAAAATGTCACAAGCTTACAAAATCACAAGTTTACAACATCACAAGCTTACAACATCACAAACTTACAACATCACAAACTTAAAATGTCATAAGCTTACAACATCACAAGCTTAAAATGTCACAAGCTTAAAATGTCATAAGCTTACAACATCACAAGCTTAAAATGTCACAAGCTTAAAATGTCACAAGCTTACAACATCACAAGCTTACATCACAAGCTTAAAATGTCACAAGCTTAAAATGTCACAAGCTTACAACATCACAAGCTTACAACATCACAAGCTTACAACATCACAAGCTTACATCACAAGCTTAAAATGTCACAAGTTTACAACATCACAAGCTTAAAATATCACAGGCTTAAAATGTCACAAGCTTAAAATGTCACAAGCTTACAACATCACAAGCTTACAACATCACAAGCATACAACATCACAAGTTTACAAGATCACAAGCTTACAACATCACAAGTTTACAACATCACAAGCTTACAACATCACAAGCTTACAACACCGCAAGCTTACAGCATCACAAGCTTACAACATCACAAGCATACATCACAAGCTTACAACATCACAAGCTTACATCACAAGCTTAAAATGTCACAAGTTTACAACATCACAAGCTTAAAATATCACAGGCTTAAAATGTCACAAGCTTAAAATGTCACAAGCTTTTAAAACATCACAAGCTTACAACATCACAAGCTTACAACATCACAAGTTTACAACATCACAAGCTTACAACATCACAAGTTTACAACATCACAAGCTTACAACATCACAAGCTTACAACACCACAAGCTTACAGCATCACAAGCTTACAACATCACAAGCTTACAACATCACAAGCTTACAACATCGCAAGCTTAAAACATCACAAGCTTACAACATCACAAGCTTACAACATCACAAGCTTACATCACAAGCTTACAACATCACAAGATTAGAACTTTGCAAGTTGAAAACTTCACAAGCTCATAAATTTAAAAGGCTCAAAATTATAAAGGGCCTGTCAACTTGAGCTCACAAAGTGCAGCCCGAGTAACCTATGCACACAAATGATACGTCATTCTGCTCACAATGACACCAGAAAGCAGGGTTTGGCAAGAAAGGGACAAAAATTAGAGTTGGGAGAACAAGCAAGGGGATATATTAGGTACTATTATGTTAACTTGAGCTCATAAAGTAGAGACTATAATTACCCTTTTGCTTTTTCTCATCCATCCAAAGTCCAATTTTTGTCACTTTTTTTTTGCCAAACCCAGCTTCCTAGTGTCATTGTGAACAGAATGAAATATCATTTGTATTGATAGGTTACTCGGGCCTCCACTTTATGAGCTCAAGTTGACAAGCCCTTTCTCTCCCATGGCACAAAGCACAAAATCTGCTAAACAATAGCCCAACGGCAAAATTGTCCCCTAAAGAAAATAGCAGATATAACAGCAGCAGTCAGGGCACAAAAGGCAAATCATCCATCTATTGTATTAGCAAGCAAGAACAGCAGCACACACCTCACGAACTCATGTAATTGCATCATCTAATTAGCAGGTTATACATCTTATCTCAGCTTTTTTCGGCTCAAAATTTCTGCAACTTTGCTTCCTAAAACTCTAACTTGTGTCGTTATAAAACCCTCCACTGCCTAAGGGTGAATATGGATACAACTTATTGGTCAAAATTTGCTTTTTCACCTAGGCGAGTTTGTTTGAGACACATCTCAGTGTTGAGGGAATGAATGAAACTCATTAACGAGAGCTAACGAATAGCTGGGACAAGGAATTTGGATCTGGGCTCGGGGACTGGAAATGCTATCTATACGGATTAACAGTTAGTAGGTAGATTACACAAGATCCAAGAATGATCTGGGATCTAGGAGAATCAGGAATCTAGGATCTGGATCTGGGATCTAGGATCTGGTATCTGGGATCTGGTATGTGGGATCCAGAATCTAGGATCTGGGATCTAGAATTTAGGATCTGGGATCTGTGATCTAGGATCTGCGACACAGAATCAAGAATCTGGGATCTAGAATCTAGGATCTGGGATATAGGATCTGGGATCTGGGATCTAGGATCTGGGATCTAGGATCTGGGATCTAGGATCTGGGATCTAGGATCTGAGATCTAGGATCTGGGATCTAGGATCTAGGATCTAACATCTGGTATCTAGAATCTAGGATCTAGTATCTGGAATCTAGGATCTGGGATTGAGAATCTGGGATCTAGGATCTAGAATCTGGGATCAAGGATCTGGGATCAAGGATCTGGGATCAAGGATCTGGGATCAAGGATCTGGGATCAAGGATCTGGGATCAAGGATCTGGGATCAAGGATCTGGGATCAAGGATCTGGGATCAAGGATCTGGGATCAAGGATCTGGGATCAAGGATCTGGGATCAAGGATCTGGGATCAAGGATCTGGGATCAAGGATCTGGGATCAAGGATCTGGGATCAAGGATCTGGGATCAAGGATCTGGGATCAAGGATCTGGGATTATACATTAGCAGATCAAAAATCTTTCTGATCAAACTCACTGTCCAGAAAGAACCCTTTGACTCTCCAGAAAACGTTGAGCAGCCCGCTGGCATCCGGAGCAGCCACTCGGCACGGGATGAGCACAGTGGAGCCTTGCAGCACTCGGTACTCTTTCTCCGGGTACTCGATCGCGCACAGCCTACCCTCGGTACATCTTTCAGTTGACGCTTCCACCGACGCTACCGAGGCGACGGTGAGCGAAAACACCAAACACGATAGCGGATGCATGATTTGCTGGTTCTTTCTAACGTAGGAAATTTAACTGTGGCATTATCCTAGTAGGTACCGGTTTCTTCAGCAGGTTGTATTGCAGGGATAAAATTGGAGGATTGAAGTTTTGTCGATCTGACGACCATTGTATAGGGGGTTGGCTGAGGTCTGCTTAGGAGAAACTGCAGAAGCTCAACTGAGGATTGGAGGATGGCCGATCCCAATCCCATCTCTGATTTCATTGGCTGCTCTGTTGGGCAAAGAATTCAGCGATTTGGGTTCGACTTAGCCTTTTTTATTCCCTGTCGCAAGAATTTGATGGGCGCTTGCTGCAATATTCACTCATTTAAATTCTAGTGACTCTCCTGTTCTCCTGTTCCCACTCTCTCCTCTCTAATCCCATCTCTCCCATCTCTCTAAACTCATCTTCCCTCTCTATTCCCATCTCTCTTCTCCCCTCTAAACTCATCTCTCCCCTCTCTAATCCCATCTCTCTCCTCTAAACTCATCTCTCCCCTCTCTAATCCCATCTCTCTCCTCTAAACTCATCTCTCCCCTCTCTAATCCCATCTCTCTCCTCTAAACTCATCTCTCCCCTCTCTAATCCCATCTCTCTCCTCTAAACTCATCTCTCCCCTCTCTAATCCCATCTCTCTCCTCTAAACTCATCTCTCCCCTCTCTAATCCCATCTCTCTCCTTTAAACTCATCTCTCCCCTCTCTAATCCCATCTCTCTCCTCTCTATTCTCAACAATTCTCTCTATTTCCATCTCTCTCCTCTCTAATCCTATCTCATCTCTCCCCTCTCTAATCCCATCTCTCCCCTCTCTAATCCCCTCAGAGTCTCTCTAATCCCATCTCTCCCCTCAGAGTTTCTCTAATCCCGTCTCTCCCCTCTGACTCTCTCTAATCCCATCTCTCTCCTCTCTATCATCATCTCTCCCCATTTCCTCTCATCTCTCCCCTCTATTCTTATCTCTCCCCTTTCTAATCCTCTCTGTCTCCATTTCTCCTTTCTCCTCTGTACTTCTAACGGTCTCTAATGCCATTCAAGCAGTGCAAGAGGAAGCGGACTTATCCAATCAATATGTAACTAATTAACTGTCCATTTCTGTTCCCCAACAGAAAATTAAAACCAAACTTGGTGACTATGTTGACCAGCATTTAGCATTGGGTCCAGATATAAGTCCAAAACACACGCGTGCACCAATTTGGTAGCAAAACAGCTTCAAAAGAACACGGAGAAAATCCAGTGCAAGGTCACAATTGTCTTGCTTGTCTATTAAAAGCAGAACAGAAACAGGAAGAAACAGACAGTTCTTCTAGAAGATACGCTCGCAGACTTTTATATATGATACTTAAATTTAGCTTCGGGGCAAAGTTGTTTGCCTCAATCCACTCAACAGGTGAAGGCTATAGCTGCTTCCATGTTAGGGACAAGTGGCACACACAATACGCCTCTGATTGAAAGCGTGTAGCTGCCTTCGCAGTCAGAGCGCTTGAATATAAGGTTAGACTTTAGTACAAATGTAGCATATACAGCCCGTCGAGGTAGATGCAAATTATCCTGCTATTCAATGCGCCTAAGAAACCACCGTAGCAAGAGTCACTGTGTTTTTATAAAGACAAAAATCAAAAACCTGTCTGACACAGGCACAAAAAATTGTTATAACCCGAGTTTTCTAAAGCCAACTGAAAATCAATCTCAATGTTACTTTTTAATATGAAAAAAGACAATAAAGAACCTAAATCTCGGGTCTAAAAGAATATGGGTCTAGAAGGATCTGGGATCTAGTAGGATCTGGGATCTAGGAGGATCTGGGAATCAGAATCTAGGATCTGGGATCTAGGAGGATCTGGGAATCAGAATCTAGGATCTGGGATCTAGGAGAGTCTGGGAATCAGAATCTAGGATCTGGGATCTAGGAGGATCTGGGAATCAGAATCTAGGATCTGGGATCTAGGAGGATCTGGGATCTAGGAGGATCTGGGATCTAGGAGGATCTGGGATCTAGTAGGATCTGGGATCTAGGAGGATCTGGGATCTAGGAGGATCTGGGATCTAGGAGGATCTGGGATCTAGTAGGATCTTCTGGGATCTAGGATCGGGGACCTGGGATCTAGTATATAGGATCTGGGATCTAGGTTCTGAAGATCTGGGATCTAGGATCGGGGATCTGGGATCTAGTAGGATCTTCTGGGATCTAGGATCGGGGACCTGGGATCTAGTATATAGGATCTGGGATCTAGGTTCTGAAGATCTGGGATCTAGGATCGGGGATCTGGGATCTAGGATCGGGGATCTGGGATCTAGCATATAGGATCTAGGATCTAGGGTCTGAAGATCTGGGGTTTAGAATTTGAAATCTAGAATCTAGGGTCTGAGATCTGGGATCGGGGATCTGGGATCTAAAATTTAGGATCTGGGATCTAGAATCTAGGATTTTTTATCTAGAATTTAGGATCCAGGATCTGGCATCTGGGATCTAGTATCTAGGATCTGGGATCTAGGATCTAGGATCTGGGATCTCGAATCTAGGATCCAGGATCTGGCATCTGGGATCTAGAATCTAGGAGCTGGGATCTACGATCTAGGATCTGGGATCTCGAATCTAGGATCCAGGATCTGACATCTGGGATCTAGAATCTAGGAGCTAGGATCTGGGATCTCGAATCTAGGATCCAGGATCTACGATCTAGAATCTGGGATCTCGAATCTAGGATCCAGGATCTACGATCTAGAATCTGGGATCTCGAATCTAGGATCCACGATCTACGATCTAGAATCTGGGATCTCGAATCTAGGATCCAGGATCTGGCATCTGGGATCTAGAATCTAGGAGCTAGGATCTGGGATCTCGAATCTAGGATCCAGGATCTACGATCTAGAATCTGGGATCTCGAATCTAGGATCCAGGATCTACGATCTAGAATCTGGGATCTCGAATCTAGGATCCAGGATCTACGATCTAGAATCTGGGATCTAGAATCTAGGATCCAGGATCTGGCATCTGGGATCTAGAATCTAGGATCTGGGATCTACGATCTAGGATCTGGGATCTCGAATCTAGGATCCAGGATCTGGCATCTGGGATCTAGAATCTAGGAGCTAGGATCTACGATCTAGGATCTGGGATCTCGAATCTAGGATCCAGGATCTACGATCTAGAATCTGGGATCTCGAATCTAGGATCCAGGATCTGGCATCTGGGATCTAGAATCTAGGAGCTGGGATCTACGATCTAGAATCTGGGATCTCGAATCTAGGATCCAGGATCTACGATCTAGAATCTGGGATCTCGAATCTAGGATCCAGGATCTGGCATCTGGGATCTAGAATCTAGGAGCTGGGATTTACGATCTAGGATCTGGGATCTATAATCTAGGAGCAGGGAACTGGGAATTTTGCTACTTCGAAGCAGCAACATCAAACCTTTGCTGCCCTGTCACATTAAACGAATAGCACAAAGTGCAACATTGGTGAACAACCCGCATTAACAAGTGAAGTGCCAGTATGCGGACTACTGGACCATTGGGAGGACTGAGCCAACAATTAGGATGAGATGGCAATGGGGGTAGGATGGAAAAGAAGAATGGATAGAAGCAGAGAGTCAAAGTGGGAAATTGATAGCTATAAGTTATGGCCGGAGTTGTCACAAAAAGTTTGCTAATGGTCGCATTGTAATGGTCATTAGTAACACGTGCCAACAATTGCCAATACCTGCCCAATGCAATGTTTTCTATCTTGCACTTTTACTATCTCGCCGAATGTGCACCTACCAATCTGATGAAGCTCGCGGATGATGCTGATCTATTTTGGCCAAAGCTGCCCCGGGGTCAATCATTCAAACCAGTTGTGTTAGGACAACTAATCATCAGAGCCAAGGCGAGAGACACACAAGAGTAGCTGAGGAATGGGGTTATAGTCGCAGGTGATTTGATTGATGCCTTTTCTAGTTGCTATTAGTGCAGATTAGTAGAGATGAAAAAAACCCTGTCATCGGAGTTCGCAGCCATCGCGGATTCCCAATAAGTGGGGATGTTGGTCTATTGTTGAAATCATAATAACTCTTACTGAAGATAATGTTGGGTCAGTTGGGGTCAATTAGTATAAACTGTGGATCTTGGGTAGTTTTTATGCCAACCAACACTGTGATACAAAAGTACATGTACATGTACACGGAGTGGGATTGAAAAGGTTAGGAAATCTGGGATCTGGGATCTATGATTTTATTATTATAATCACTACAACAAAGCTATAAATTCTATTGTATATGGCAAAATTCCTACATGTTTATGTACATTATTTTGAGAATTGGTGTTGTTTGCGCTCATTCTAGCGCCGCAGGCACTCATTCTGGCACCGCAGACAGCCACTCATTTTGGCGCCGCAGGCACTCATTCTGGCACCGCAGACAGCCACTCATTTTGGCGCCGCAGGCACTCATTCTGGCACCGCAGACAGCCACTCATTTTGGCGCCGCAGGCACTCATTCTGGCACCGCAGACAGCCACTCATTTTGGCGCCGCAGCCACTCATTCTGGCACCGCAGACAGCCACTCATTTTGGCGCCGCAGCCACTCATTCTGGCACCGCAGACAGCCACTCATTTTGGCGCCGCAGGCACTCATTCTGGCACCACAGACAGCCACTCATTTTGGCGCCGCAGGCACTCATTCTGGCACCGCAGACAGCCACTCATTTTGGCGCCGCAGCCACTCATTCTGGCACCGCAGACAGCCACTCATTTTGGCGCCGCAGCCACTCATTTTGGCGCCGCAGGCACTCATTCTGGCACCGCAGACAGCCACTCATTTTGGCGCCGCAGGCACTCATTCTGGCACCGCAGACAGCCACTCATTTTGGCGCCGCAGCCACTCATTCTGGCACCGCAGACAGCCACTCATTTTGGCGCCGCAGGCACTCATTCTGGCACCGCAGACAGCCACTCATTTTGGCGCCGCAGGCACTCATTCTGGCACCGCAGACAGCCACTCATTTTGGCGCCGCAGGCACTCATTCTGGCACCGCAGACAGCCACTCATTTTGGCGCCGCAGGCACTCATTCTGGCACCGCAGACAGCCACTCATTTTGGCGCCGCAGGCACTCATTCTGGCACCGCAGACAGCCACTCATTTTGGCGCCGCAGCCACTCATTCTGGCACCGCAGACAGCCACTCATTTTGGCGCCGCAGCCACTCATTTTGGCGCCGCAGGCACTCATTTTGGCACAGCAGGCACTCATTTTGGCACCACAGACAATCATTCTGGCACCGCAGGCACTCATTTTGGCGCCGCAGGCACTCATTTTGGCGCCGCAGGCAGGCACTCATTTTGGCGCCGCAGGCACTCATTCTGGCACCGCAGGCACTCATTTTGGCGCCACAGACACTCATTTTGGCACCACAGACAATCACTTTGGCGCCGCAGGATGGCACTCATTTTGGCGCCGTAGGCAGGCACTCATTTTGGCGCCGCAGGCAGGCACTCGTTTTGGCGCTGCAGGCACTCATTTTGGCGCCGCAGGCAGGCACTCATTTTGGCGCCGCAGGCACTCATTTTGGCGCCGCAGGCAGGCACTCATTTTGGCGCCGCAGGCACTCATTTTGGCGCCGCAGGCACTCATTTTGACGCCACAGACACTCATTTTGACGCCACAGACAAATCATTTTGGCGCCGCAGGCTCTTATTTTAGGCTCCAGACTGTAAATTTCAGCTCTTAAAAACGATAGTGAAACGCATCAGTCAAAGTCAATTCCGATCAGACTCAATTTATAACAATGAAAGAATTTTCTCACTTTCGATTAGGTAAGAGGATTTACGAGTCACTTATCAGGTGACAAGTCTCATTCTAACCCCAGTGGATCCGGTGCGGTACCCACATGTGGCAATGTCGCATTGTATAATTCATGAGCAGCCCGTCTGAAAGGTCATCAGTGCGTGCTATAACTATTGAAATAACGGAATCGCCATTCAAATACTTGATGGCTACTATAGGCTGCCCCTTGACTGCCACATATATTTTTTGAAAAGAAAATTAGCCAGCTACAGTATAATAAAATTCAGCGACTTTTTTCACAGAGCTTCTCTTTCTCTTTCCGTTTTAAAACGTCAGAAGTCAGAGTGTGACGCAATTTCTGGCAAGGGGCTTCCTCTCTTCTTGTCAAATATATAAGCTCCACAGAGAAGCTGCGCGATCTCTGCTGAAATGCAATTGAAACTGCAGTTTCTCTCACCTTAAAATTTTCTGTCTGTGTGTCTACCTGTCTAGATACCTGCCAGCCTGTATTCATGTCTTAATGTCCTATGTCTGTCTGCCTGTCTTAGTGTCTGTCTGTCTGCCAGCCTGTCTTAGTGTCTGTCTGTCTTAGTGTCTTAGTGTCTGTCTGTCTGCCAGCCTGTCTTAATGTCTGCCTGTCTTAGTGTCTGTCTGTCTGCCAGCCTGTCTTAGTGTCTGTCTGTCTGCCAGCCTGTCTTAGTGTCTGTCTGTCTTAGTGTCTTAGTGTCTGTCTGTCTGTCTGTCTGCCAGCCTGTCTTAATGTCTGCCTGTCTTAGTGTCTGTCTGTCTGCATGCCTGTCTTAGTTTCTGTCTGTCTGTCTGTCTGTCTGTCTGTCTGCCTGTCTTAGTGTCTGCCTGTCTGCCAGCCTGTCTTAGTGTCTTAGTATCTGTCTGTCTGTCTGTCTGTCTGTCTGTCTGTCTGCCAGCCTGTCTTAATGTCTGCCTTTCTTAGTGTCTGTCTGTCTGCCAGCCTGTCTTAATGTCTGCCTGTTTTAGTGTCTGTCTCTCTGCCAGCCTGTTTTAGTGTCTGTCTGTCTGCCAGCCTGTCTTAATGTCTGCCTGTTTTAGTGTCTGTCTCTCTGCCAGCCTGTTTTAGTGTCTGTCTGTCTGCCAGCCTGTTTTAGTGTCTGTCTGTCTGCCAGCCTGTCTTAGTGTCTGCCTGCCTGTTTAAGTATCTGTCTGTCTGCCAGCCTGTCTTAATGTCTGCCTGTTTTAGTGTCTGTCTGTCTGCAAGCCTGTCTTAGTGTGTCTGTCTGCCAGCCTGTCTTAATGTCTGCCTGTTTTAGTGTCTGTCTGTCTGCCAGCCTGTCTTAGTGTCTGTCTGTCTGTCTGCCTGTCTTTATGTCTTAATATCCTGTCTGTCTGTCTGCTTGTCTTAATGTCTGTCTGTCTGTCTGCAGCTGTCTACCTGTCTTTCTGCCAGCCTGTCCTAATGTCTGTCTGTCTGTCTGCAGCTGTCTACCTGTCTTTCTGCCAGCCTGTCCTAATGTCTGTCTGTCTGTCTGCAGCTGTCTACCTGTCTTTCTGCCAGCCTGTCCTAATGTCTGTCTGCCCATCTGCCTGTGTTAGTGTCTTCGCCTGCCTTAGTGCCCATCTAGTTCTGCCATGCATTTCTGTATGTCTGCTTCCAGTATTGCCTGTCTTCTTGTCAGTGAGAGCCGCATTGTATTGTTAGTCTGTCTATTTTAGTGTCAATAATGCCTGTCATTCATTTAAGCTCCAGTTGCATGGGCCAATAAAATATTTCTCGAAACTATTGTTTTATCAGAACGTTAATACTGTATGAACTCATATTTATCCGCGAGCTCACACGAAGACTCGGAATGGCCACCAGAGGGAACAAACGCATTTCATCCCAAATTGATCCCAAAGGGAAGCCGATTAGATATCAGATTTTCATCAGCAAGAAAGACGATTATGAGTCTGAGTTCCGGATGAGACACACAAGCTTGAGAAGTTTGAGGTCACATCGTGTCATCCATTCTCTAGAATTCATTTCATTCGATGCGGGATTCAATTCTCCTAGTTTGTGTTGCGATAAAGAAAAATGAATAATATTGCATAGCTTTTTCCTTGCTTCTATTTTCGGAAATGTTTTGCAATTTTTATATGGTTGTTGAATTTTGTTGTTGCTCTTGTGCTTTGTTACTTTTATTGTTGTAGGATTTTGTTGTTGCTTTCGTTGCTGTAAGATTTTGTTGTTGCTTTCGTTGCTGGAGGATTTTGTTGTTGCTTTCGTTGTTGATTTTGTTGCTGGAGGATTTTGTTGTTGCTTTTGTTGCTGGAGGATTTTGTTGCTGCTTTCGTTGCTGTAGGATTTTGTTGTTGCTTTTGTTGTTGATTTTGTTGCTGGAGGATTTTGTTGTTGCTTTCGTTGCTGGAGGATTTTGTTGTTGCTTTCGTTGCTGGAGAATTTTGTTGTTGCTTTCGTGGCTGTAGGATTTTGTTGTTGCTTTTGTTGTTGATTTTCTTGCTGGAGGATTTTGTTGTTGCTTTCGTTGCTGGAGGATTTTGTTGTTGCTTTCGTGGCTGTAGGATTTTGTTGTTGCTTTCGTTGTTGATTTTGTTGCTGGAGGATTTTGTTGTTGCTTTTGTTGCTGGAGGATTTTGTTGCTGCTTTCGTTGCTGTAGGATTTTGTTGTTGCTTTTGTTGTTGATTTTGTTGCTGGAGGATTTTGTTGTTGCTTTCGTTGCTGGAGGATTTTGTTGTTGCTTTCGTTGCTGGAGAATTTTGTTGTTGCTTTCGTGGCTGTAGGATTTTGTTGTTGCTTTTGTTGTTGATTTTCTTGCTGGAGGATTTTGTTGTTGCTTTCGTTGCTGGAGGATTTTGTTGTTGCTTTCGTTGCTGGAGAATTTTGTTGTTGCTTTCGTTGCTGGAGAATTTTGTTGTTGCTTTCGTTGCTGGAGAATTTTGTTGTTGCTTTCGTGGCTGTAGGATTTTGTTGTTGCTTTTGTTGTTGATTTTGTTGCTGGAGGATTTTGTTGTTGCTTTCGTTGCTGGAGGATTTTGTTGTTGCTTTCGTTGCTGGAGAATTTTGTTGTTGCTTTCGTGGCTGTAGGATTTTGTTGTTGCTTTTGTTGCTGTAGGATTTTGTTGTTGCTTTCGTTGTTGGAGGATTTTGTTGTTGCTTTTGTTTTTGCTGTTAGTTAAAGTTGCAAATTTTACACAGTAGATTTGTGTTGCACAATTCTTATCAAAATCATGAAACCGTCAATACAAAGACATTCATTAGAAATTAATTGAAGACGAAGACGCGCAGTTTCGGCTCAATGCCAAGCAGCTTAGTATATTATTCGTAAATCAGTAGTACAGCAAGCAAGTAAAACACGATATAGAAAACTTCAAACCGCTACAAAACTTCACGCCTCTCAATTAAATGTTTACGTGAGGCGGACGGGGCGGCCAGCTGTCTCGGACAGAGCAGGACGCTGTCAATTGGACTGTCAAATCGGACAGTGTCCGGTTTATCAACACCGGACGCAGACATCAGCCGATGGCCCAGTGTGGGGCACAGCGGAGTGAGATGAAATCCGGTGAGTCTGAGACTGGCAAACACCAGGATTAACAGTGAGTCCAGCTTGCTCATCGACTCAGCGTCATCAGATTTGGCCAGTTGCCAGGGACGCCAGCGATCGAATAGAGAGTTGGCCGAGCGCCACACCGATACTAGACTGTCGGCTACGTGATGGATTCGAACTTCGGACCATTGGGAGTGCAGACTGTCGGATAGGTTGAGCAACTGCTCGACAAATTGGTGTTCGTTAAGGTTGGCCGCGTGTCTTAGTAAGTCTTTGTGCGACTCCACAGGAGGCAGGGACCTGCGGTGGATCTATGGTGAGATTGAGGGTGAGACTACGATGAGATTGAGGGTGAGTCTACGGTGAGATTGAGGGTGAGACTACGATGAGATTGAGGGTGAGTCTACGGTGAGATTGAGGGTGAGACTACGATGAGATTGAGGGTGAGACTACGGTGAGATTGAGGGTGAGACTACGGTGAGATTGAGGGTGAGACTACGGTGAGATTGAGGGTGAGTCTACGGTGAGATTGAGGGTGAGACTACGGTGAGATTGAGGGTGAGACTACGATGAGATTGAGGGTGAGACTGTGGTGAGATTGAGGGTGAGACTACGGTGAGATTGAGGGTGAGACTACGGTGAGATTGAGGGTGAGACTATGGTGAGATCGAGGGTGAGACTACGGTGAGATTGAGGGTGAGACTACGGTGAGATTGAGGGTGAGACTACGGTGAGATTGAGGGTGAGACTATGGTGAGATCAAGAGTGAGACTACGATGAGATCAAGAGTGAGACAACGGTGAGATTGAGGGTGAGACTACGGTGAGATTGAGGGCGAGACTATGGTGAGATCAAGAGTGAGACTACGATGAGATTAGATAGGGTTTAGGGTGAGACTACGGTGATATTGAGGTTGAGACTACAGTGAGTGATGAGACTACGGTGAGATTGAGGGTGAGACTAGGTGAGATCAAGAGTGAGACTACGATGAGATTGAGGGTGAAACTACGATGAGATTGAGGATGAGACTACGGTGAGATTTTGGGTGAGACTACGGTGAGATTGAGGGTGAGATTAAGAATAATACTGGTACTAAAATGAGATTTAATTAAACATAACAAACAAAACACAGAGAAAACTGCCAACCTTCGGACTGGAAGCTCTGGAAGCGAGATTAGCCATACAATTAACCAGCTCATCATTCACCGTGTGAATGGATCTGGCCAATTGAAAATCCGCATCTTCCCCAGTCACTGGTCCGGATCTGAGCAGAGCGTATCTGAGCCCGTCTCTGCTCAACCGATTGAACAGGTCCTCATCTGGTCGGACAACATTGCCTAAAGATTTGGACATTTTTCTACCATCGCAGAGCCAATGCCCGTGACAGATAATCCTATTTGGCGGCTGCAGGCCCATCGCAATGAGAATAGCTGGCCAAATTATGGCATGAAATCTGAGGATATCTTTGCCAACAATTTGATCGGTTGGAGGCCAGGCTCTCAGGTGGTTTGGGTAGCCGGCGCAGGTTAGATAGTTGCACAGGGCGTCCAGCCACACGTAGACTGTCTGGCTGGGGTCTCCGGGCACCGGGACACCCCAGCTGCATCGACTTGTAGGTCGACTGACCGACAGAGTGTCGGGCGTTGAGTTTAATTGGCGCAGTGCCAATTCTGAGTATCTGTGATAGGGTTTAGGTTGGGTTTTAGGTTGTCTACAGTAGATAGGGTTTTGGTTGGGTTTTAGGTTGTTTACAGTAGATAGGGTTTAGGTTAGGTTTTAGGTTGTCTACAGTAGATAGGGTTTTGGTTGGGTTTTAGGTTGTCTACAGTAGATATTAGATCGGGTTTTAGGTTAGCCACAGTGTGTAGATAGGGCTTAGATGGTGTTTTAGGTACGGTAGATAGCATTTAGGTTAGGGTGTAGCCCTAGCAGATAGAATTTAGTTCAGGGTTTAGCTACAAGGGATATGATTTAGGTTAGAGTTTAGATACAAATTGAATATGATTTAGGTTAGAGTTTAGATACAAATTGCATAGGATTTAGGTTAGAGTTTAGATACAAATTGAATATGATTTAGGTTAGAGTTTAGATACAAATTGCATAGGATTTAGGTTAGAGTTTAGATACAAATTGCATAGGATTTAGGTTAGAGTTTAGATACAAATTGCATAGGATTTAGGTTAGAGTTTAGATACAAATTGCATAGGATTTAGGTTAGGGTTTAGATACAAATTGCATAGGATTTAGGTTAGAGTTTAGATACAAATTGCATAGGATTTAGGTTAGAGTTTAGATACAAATTACATAGGATTTAGGTTAGAGTTTAGATACAAATTGCATATGATTTAGGTTAGAGTTTAGATACAAATTGAATATGATTTAGGTTAGAGTTTAGATACAAATTGCATAGGATTTAGGTTAGAGTTTAGATACAAATTGCATATGATTTAGGTTAGAGTTTAGATACAAATTGCATAGGATTTAGGTTAGAGTTTAGATACAAATTGCATAGGATTTAGGTTAGAGTTTAGATACAAATTGCATATGATTTAGGTTAGAGTTTAGATACAAATTGCATAGGATTTAGGTTAGGGTTTAGATACAAATTGCATATGATTTAGGTTAGAGTTTAGATACAAATTGCATAGGATTTAGGTTAGAGTTTAGATACAAATTGCATAGGATTTAGGTTAGGGTTTAGATACAAATTGCATATGATTTAGGTTAGAGTTTAGATACAAATTGCATATGATTTAGGTTAGGGTTTAGATTCGGAATCTCACACTTACTTATCCGGCACAACAACCCGTCCTGAAGTGAGATATTTTCTAACCTCACTTTTCAGGTCATTCATTCTCAGTAGCCAATTAACTTCTGAGCACAGCTCAACGGGTTGGCCAGTCTCCCGCATTACGAACTTCTCCTCTCCGGCGACAGAATCCTCAGATCTGACTAAATCCTCGGCAGAGACAAAGCACTCATCCGAGGTCGAATACCAGCCCTCGTAACTGGCTTTAGACAGCAGTCCACTTGATGATAGTCGATTCCAAACTGACGAAACGCAATCGACATGTCGCAACTCCGACGTTCTTAAAAAACCGCCAGTCGAATAGTCTATCCCAGCTGAGTCGAATAATTGACGAAATTTGTTAGAATTAGTGGAGCAAAATTGTTGAACATTTTGAAAGCCGGATCGAATGGAGGCTTGCTCAACTTTTTGGCCGTGCTCGTCACATCCTGTGGTCAGCAGGGTTGGCCGGTTGAACAGGCGATGGTAGCGGGCCAGCGAGTCTGCTAAACAGCTGCTGAATAGGTGGCCGATGTGAGGCTCTGGGGGATGGGGGTAGAGGGTACATGATTATTGCGATTATTATCATTAGTATTTAGTGATTATTGTGATGATTATCAAAAGTATATAGTGATAATTGCGATGATTATCATTAGTATATAGTGATAATTGTGATGATTGTCAATAGTATACAGTGATAATTGCGATGATTATCAATAGTATATAGTGATAATTGCGATGATTATCAATAGTATATAGTGATAATTGTGATGATTATCATTAGTATATAGTGATAATTGTGATGATTATCATTAGTATATAGTGATAATTGTGATGATTATCAATAGTATATAGTGATAATTGTGATGATTATCAATAGTATATAGTGATAATTGTGATGATTATCAATAGTATATAGTGATAATTGTGATGATTATCAATAGTATATAGTGATAATTGTGATGATTATCAATAGTATATAGTGATAATTGTGATGATTATCAATAGTATATAGTGATAATTGTGATGATTATCAATAGTATATAGTGATAATTGTGATGATTATCAATAGTATATAGTGATAATTGTGATGATTATCATTAGTATATAGTGATAATTGTGATGATTATCAATAGTATATAGTGATAATTGCGATGATTATCATTAGTATATAGTGATAATTGTGATGATTATCATTAGTATATAGTGACAATTGCGATGATTATCAATAATATATAGTGATTACGGCGATGATTATCATTAGTTTTGGTGATTATGGTGATGATTATCATTAGCATATAGTGATTATTAAGATAAGTATCATTTCTATAGTTATTATTGTGATGATTACGCTCGTATCATCATGTAGTGATTTTTTAGTAAGTACTGTAATAGTTCTAAATATACGGAAGTTTTTACGGCGCTTATGTTTGTGATTACTTGAATTATTATTATTAGTGATTGTTACACTGATTATGATATACATATAATTTAAAATATATTATATAGTGACTATTGTGATATGATGTAATATTGTTTAATAAAAAGTCATGATGTACGAGTTTCAACAAATTTAATAATAATAACGAAAAAAGCTCCGCCGAAGAAATAATTAATAGAATTACCTGCATTTACATAGTAGATTGGCGTAGTCACAAAGTAAGTGGCTGCTCTTTGCATTGTAGAGGACCACAATTAATACAGTTGCATGAAAATACTCATGCAGTAATAAACGGATAAAGCCTGTCTTTTTTCTCGATGAAAGAGAATAGGGTGTGGTAGGAGTGGGGTGGGTGTCTAGGAGTCAGGGGTGCGGGCAGGAGTGCGGTGGGTGTCAATAAGTGAGGGGTGCGGGCAGAAATGGGGTGGGTGTCTAGGAGTGAGGGGTGCGGGCAGGAATGGGGTGGGTGTCAATAAGTGAGGGGTGCGGGCAGAAATGGGGTGGGTGTCTAGGAGTGAGGGGTGCGGGCAGGAATGGGGTGGGTGTCTAGGAGTGAGGTGCGGGCAGGAATGGGGTGGGTGTCTAGGAGTGAGGGGTGCGGGCAGGAATGGGGTGGGTTTCTAAGAGTGAGGGTTGCCCGGCAGCAGTGGGGTGGTTAAAACAAATCTGTATTAATTTTAATAGCCAAAAGAATGAAAGTTAACAAAGTCTGTATTTTAAAATTTATCAAGTTTCGAAAATTTCCTTTAGATTTAAACCTTACCAAAAACTCAACGTATATTGTAAAAATTTAACAATAAAAATACAATTAAGGCATTTATTGACAAAAATGAAAAATAAACAAACCACTCTACTGAAAAAGCCAAAACAGTAGTATATAATAAGTTTGTAGAATAAAAAACTACGCTAGTAAAAAGCAAAATATACCAATTTGGCAAGAGGAAGAAAACAGCACAAATTTAGGAATGCAAATTGCAGGCGAGGAAAAAACGCATATCATTTTGCGAAGACATTCGACACTTACAAGATATTGGCACGCTGGAAAAATATCTGCACAACAACTAGCCTAAGCGAAATTTGGAAAATTGAGCTGATAAAGAAAGTTTTTGCCTTTTGCTACAGAAGCTCCAAGTGCCCCACGGGAAATAAGCAAACTAGAAACAGCTGATCGGGGATAAAAAACTGAAATATTCCAGCCTAATATTTGCATACAATAGTAAACACAGTGTTGAATTCTTTTACCATTGCTACGAGCCTAAAAACGATATGTGGCGAAATTCTATGCTGACTCCGCCATTGTCTATGGCGCAGCGATGATAGTCTATGGCCAGTCATTTCAAAATTTGAAGTAAAGAGGGTTTTTAATCAAACCTACCACAGTAATAGTATAAGCTTTGCACACAGAAATGAAGACAGGCCATAGACAATAGTTCTCTTTGGGAAGAGGGGGGGTGTGACCTAGTTGTCTAGCGCAGCGCTCTGACGTGCCAGCGGCCCAGGCTCGATTCCAAGTGCAGTCACATAAATTTTGAGGTCTACAAATTGGAATCTCGGCTTGGCTCTGCTCGTGCAATTAACGCCCAGCTTGAGGGCCAACCCCCAAGGCGCAGTAAAGTGTACATGCCTAACGATAAATCAAGTTAGGGCCGCTGTACACTCCTGTGTGAGTGCTTGTGCTCGTGTGCCTGCTCAGGGGAGTCGGTGGAATGGGCAGTAATGCCTCTTGCCGGTTGTGTGACAATGTCGCTTGAAGTGCAGTGCGCCAGGGATAATCTCACAGCACAGCTATAGAGTTCTCATAATTTTTTTCATTCAGAATTTACAATGCGGAAACAAGTTATTTAAAATAAAATAAAATTCTTAACATACGCATTAAAACGCATATTATCAAGTATTAACTATATATTTTCCCAATGAAATATAGTCACCCCGTAAGAAAAATTCAATCAAAGAAAAAAATTTTCCTAAGTAGGCAAGTAAAGATTATTAGGGAACAAAGGAACAGATTTACATTAAAATCTATGTAGAATTTCATTGTCATTCTTCCGTTTCAATTATTTAGTAATAATTAAAGGTCACGAAATAAACCTTTGCCATTAATAGGAAATTTATTTATAAAATGTAACATGAGAAAGGCATATTGAACAGAGAGTGACACAGAGTGAGCAGATGAGAGTGACACAGAGTGAACAGATGAGGGTGACACAGAGTGAACAGATAAGAGTGACACAGAGTGAACAGATAAGAGTGACACAGAGTGAACAGATGAGAGTGACACAGAGTGAACAGATGAGAGTGACACAGAGTGAACAGATGAGGGTGACACAGAGTGAACAGATGAGAGTGACACAGAGTGAACAGATGAGAGTGACACAGAGTGAACAGATGAGAGTGACACAGAGTGAACAGATGAGAGTGACACAGAGTAAACAGATGAGAGTGACACAGAGTAAACAGATGAGAGTGACACAGAGTGACTCCCAAATCAAAGTCTCAAAGCACAATCGGTAGATCTCATGGATTGTGTGCACCAGCGAGGTGCCTGTGAAACAGGGGGTCCACAGCTGCCAGCTTGCTAGACAGGAAAGCGTGCAGCACAATGAGCATGAGCTGCAGATCCGGTGCCTGTATCACTCGAACCACAGCCGGAGCCTCCGCTGAGCTGGCACTAAAGTGCAAATAGAGAGTCTGATCTCGATCGTCCGAGGTGCGACGCAAACTGGAGAAGCTGTGAACCCAATTGGTCTGTTGTTGAGCAGTGGATTGAGCCGAATTCGCGGCAGTTCTGCGAGAACGCGGATCGCTTTTAAACTCTACGCCGCGATTAAGGTCAAAGGTCAAAGTGCCGTACACTCCTTGACAGGTGACCTGACGAGTGAGAGGAAGGGGCGGTGCAAAAACGGGTGATTTATTATCAAGTGAGGCGGTTTTGTGTGGGGCGATTCCATGGGGGCGACTTTTATGGGGGCGATTTTTTGGAGTGCGAGATTTATATTCGGGAGATTTTTACGGGGAGCGATTTTTATAGGGAAGGCGATTTTTATGCGGGTCGATTTGGGGGAGGCTTTTTTTAATGGGGGGCGATTATTATGGAGGGCGATTTTTATGGGGGAAGCAACTTTTATGGGTGAGATTTTTATGGGGGAAGCGATTTTTATGAGGAAGGCAATTTTTATGGGGGGGGGGCGATTATTATGGAGGGCGTTTTTTATGGGTGAGATTTTTATGGGCAAAGCGATTTTTAGGGGAGGCGATTCTAATACAGGAGGCAATTTTATGGGAGGTGATTTTTATGGGGCGATTTTTATGGGAGGCGAATTTTATGAGGGGGGCGATTTTTAAGGGGCGATTTTTATGTAAGGGCGATTTTAATGAAAGGGGGCGATTTTTTATGGCGAAGGCGATTTTCATGGAGGCGATTTTTCTGGGGGGCGATTTTTATGGCGGAGGCGATTTTTATGGGAGGCGAATATTATGAGGGGGGGGGGCGATTTTTATGGGGGAGGCGATTTTCACGGGGAGGCAATTTAACATCAAATAAACCACCTTAAACATAACTGGCGCCCCTCGTCTGGCTCGGGCATTCAGAGCGGCCGAAGTAGCATTGAACCAGCATCGTTCCAGCTGCTGCACTTCATCCGAACTCGACGCGCTCATATAAAACGCTTCGCCGCCTCCGCCAACGTGCAGAAAAAATGCATTGCTTCTTTTATCAAGCAGCTCCTGTTGCGGCAGCACTCTAATCACGCATTTATACAATTTCTCTTTCAACGAATAGCTGCGCCAGTCGGTTGCTAGGACGGGCGGCAGCTCGAATAGTAGCAAATCTTCTCCTCTCATAGCCAGAAACACGTCCTGCCATAGTCGGCTTCTCAGCGGATTCTCGTGCAGAGTTAAACTAAACCAATTAGCGTAGTGGACTGCTAGACTAGCGCCTTCGTTACTACTATAGGCGTTAAATTCGATTGATTTAATTTCCGATAATCGACGAATATTGTTAATAATAGCTGATCGCCATACTGCGGCTAGTTGAAAGCCGCTATTGATACTACTGCTACTGATATTAGTGCCACAAGTAGTATGTTGGTGCTTGGTTAGAAATCGCAGACAACCGGTCGAATGGCCGCTTAAAGCCACCACTTCAAGACAGTCGGCTGGACGAGGCCGATCCGTGCCAACAGCATAGCAACGGAGTCTAGCGTAGAGCAGGGGGACTGTCATGAGATTTGCCCAACTGCTTTGCGATTTCTGCTTCTGCTGAGAATTCAACAGCTGAGATGTCAAAGGCACCTGGTCACCAGTTGCTGTTGTTGCTGTCGAGGGTCGACGATGGTAGCTTAGCAGAATTCTGGCGGCCTGGGTTGATGGGGTGAACAATTATTTCTAACTGGCTCAGCAACTGACACTCTGGGAGGCTGGCCTAGCAACTGACACTCTGGGAGGCTGGCCCAGCAACTGACACTCTGGGAGGCTGGCCCAGCAACTGACACTCTGGGAGGCTGGCCCAGCAACTGACACTCTGGGAGGCTGGCCCAGCAACTGACACTCTGGGAGGCTGGCCCAGCAACTGACACACTGGGAGGCTGGCCCAGCGACTGAGGATCTGAGAGGCTGGCCCAGCGACTGAGGATCTGGGAGGCTGGCCCAGCAACTGAGGATCTGGGCTGGCCCAGCAACTGAGGATCTGGGAGGCTGGCCTAGCAACTGAGGATCTGAGAGGCTGGCCCAGCGACTGAGGATCTGGGAGGCTGGCCCAGCAATTGAGGATCTGAGAGGCTGGCCCAGCGACTGAGGATCTGAGAGGCTGGCCCAGCAAAAGACACTCTGGGAGGCTGGCCCAGCAACAGACACTCTGGGAGGCTGGCCCAGCAACTGACACTCTGGGAGGCTGGCCCAGCAACTGAGGATCTGAGAGGCTGGCCCAGCGACTGAGGATCTGGGAGGCTGGCCCAGCAATTGAGGATCTGAGAGGCTGGCCCAGCGACTGAGGATCTGAGAGGCTGGCCCAGCAACAGACACTCTGGGAGGCTGGCCCAGCAACAGACACTCTGGGAGGCTGGCCCAGCAACTGAGGATCTGAGAGGCTGGCCCAGCGACTGAGGATCTGGGAGGCTGGCCCAGCAATTGAGGATCTGAGAGGCTGGCCCAGCGACTGAGGATCTGAGAGGCTGGCCCAGCAACTGACACTCTGGGAGGCTGGCCTAGCAACAGACACTCTGGGAGGCTGGCCCAGCAACTGACACTCTGGGAGGCTGGCCCAGCAACTGAGGATCTGAGAGGCTGGCCCAGCAACTGACACACTGGGAGGCTGGCCTAGCAACTGACACTCTGGGAGGCTGGCCCAGCAACTGAGGATCTGAGAGGCTGGCCCAGCAACTGAGGATCTGGGAGGCTGGCCCAGCAACTGAGGATCTGAGAGGCTGGCCCAGCGACTGAGGATCTGAGAGGCTGGCCCAGCAACTGACACTCTGGGAGGCTGGCCCAGCAACTGAGGATCTGGGAGGCTGGCCCAGCGACTGAGGATCTGGGAGGCTGGCTCAGCAACTGAGGATCTGAGAGGCTGGCCCAGCAACTGAGGATCTGGGAGGCTGGCCCAGCAACTGAGGATCTGAGAGGCTGGCCCAGCGACTGAGGATCTGGGAGGCTGGCCCAGCAACAGACACTCTGGGAGGCTGGCCCAGCAACTGAGGATCTGGGAGGCTGGTCCAACAACTCCCGTAAGCCCCTCTTACCTGGCGATAATGCCTAACCAACAGAGTCACCTGTTGGCCGGCATTTCTCAGCCTGGCAACCGCTTCCTCGTGAGTAGCCCTATCAACGCAAGTCTGATCAATACGCAGCAGGGCGTCTCCAACGAACAGAGCCGGTAGTCGACTTTTGCCGCCTCCGGCACCGGCGCCGCTTCTGGAGCCAGACGCCGACTCAGACGACGATCTCAGCTGCACCTTGGAGACCAGCACGGGCAGTCCGCACTCTGATCCGCCTCTCACGCTAAACCCGAAGCTGCCGCGATGATCCCTGCACAGAGACAGTTCGCGAACTAGCGGCAGGCCCGAACGATCGAACTGATCGGCTAGACTAGCGGCAACTGTCGGATCCCAAATAGCAACGGACTCCTGAACTGTGAGACTAGTTGCAGTTAGCACTAGACGAACTGGCAGTTCAAGACCTCCAATTGCAGCATAAGGAGCTGCTG
This sequence comes from Macrostomum lignano, assembly GCA_002269645.1. Taxonomy (NCBI): domain Eukaryota; kingdom Metazoa; phylum Platyhelminthes; family Macrostomidae; genus Macrostomum; species Macrostomum lignano. The sequence goes on along the minus strand of NIVC01000029.1, from coordinate 773,953 downwards.
ATGAATGTTTTGGATCAACAACTAGAGGCTCGCCAGACACTAAAATGCAAGGCCCTGTCAGGGACGCAGACATTTTGCGACAGACTTAAACGGATGATGGCTCATTTGGTGATTTGGAATTTCTTTAAATTAATGCCATTATTGGTTTGGCTTCTTGATGAGGCAATCGGATGCTGGAACGGATGTAATTTCATGTGTTAACTGTTACACACATAGTTAAAAAGGGATTCTCCTAATGAGTTGGAGGGGCGATTCTCCTAATGAGTTGGAGGGGCGATTCTCCTAATGAGTTGGAGGGGCGATTCTCCTAATGAGTTGGAGGGGCGATTCTCCTAATGAGTTGGAGGGGCGATTCTTCTAATGAGTTGGAGGGGCGATTCTTCTAATTAGTTGGAGGGCGATTTTTCTAATTAGTTGGAGGGCGATTCTTCTAATTAGTTGGAGGGCGATTCTTCTAATTAGTTGGAGGGCGATTCTTCTAATGAGTTGGAGGGCGATTCTTCTAATGAGTTGGAGGGCGATTCTTCTAATAATTTTGGAGGGGCGATTCTTCTAATGAGTTGGAGGAGATTCTTCTAATGAGTTGGAGGGCGATTCTTCTAATTAGTTGGAGGCGATTCTTTTAATTAGTTGGAGGCTATTCTCCTAATGAGTTGGAGGGGCGATTCTCCTAATGAGTTGGAGGGGCGATTCTCCTAATGAGTTGGAGGGGCGATTCTCCTAATGAGTTGGAGGGGCGATTCTCCTAATGAGTTGGAGGGGCGATTCTCCTAATGAGTTGGAGGGGCGATTCTCCTAATGAGTTGGAGGGGCGATTCTCCTAATGAGTTGGAGGGGCGATTCTCCTAATGAGTTGGAGGGGCGATTCTTCTAATGAGTTGGAGGGGCGATTCTTCTAATGAGTTGGAGGGGCGATTCTCCTAATGAGTTGGAGGGGCGATTCTTCTAATTAGCTGGAGGGCGATTTTTCTAAGAGTTAAAGGGCGATTTTTCTAGTGACCTGGAGGGCGATTAATCTAATAGTTAAAGGGCAATTCTTCAAAAATAGTTAAAAAGGGATTCTCCTAATTAGTTGAAGGGCGATTCTTCTGATGAGTTGGAGGGCGATTCTTCTGATGAGTTGGAGGGCGATTCTTCTAATGAGTTGGAGGGCGATTCTTCTAATTAGTTGGAGGGCGATTCTTCTAATTAGTTGGAGGGCGATTCTTCTAATGAGTTGGAGGGCGATTCTTCTAATGAGTTGGAGGGCGATTCTTCTAATGAGTTGGAGGGCGATTCTTCTAATTAGTTGGAGGGCGATTCTTCTAATGAGTTGGAGGGCGATTTTTCTAAGAGTTAAAGGGCGATTTTTCTAGTGACCTGGAGGGCGATTAATCTAATAGTTAATGGGCAATTCTTCAAAAATAGTTAAAAAGGGATTCTCCTAATTAGTTGAAGGGCGATTCTTCTGATGAGTTGGAGGGCGATTCTTCTAATGAGTTGGAGGGCGATTATTCTAATTAGTTAAGGCGATTATTTTAATGAGTTGAATGGCGATTATTCTAATTAGTTAAGGCGATTATTTTAATGAGTTGAATGGCGATTATTCTAATTAGTTAAGGCGATTATTTTAATGAGTTGAATGGCGATTATTCTAATTAGTTAAGGCGATTATTTTAATGAGTTGAATGGCGATTATTCTAATTACGAGTTGGAGAGCGGTTTTCCAAATTAGTTGGAGATGCGATTCTCCTTAAAATGGATACAATATCAAAGACCAGAAACTGGAACTGCCGAAAAGGTGTAGAAGCACGGTTTAAAACCAAGTTCACAATACACACATGTAGTGTGGCCTTTCAAAAACAGCATAGCCGGCACGCGCAAGACGCAGATACGAGAAGTTATTGACAGGAAAACTGCTAGACAGTAAATCAGTTCATTATATTAATCTTTCTAGAACGCTGGAAGCCAGCTAAGAAAGAGTAAGAGAGAAAAACATGAAAAAAATTGTTAAACCAGCTACGTAAAGAAAAATAGATAAAAGTACAAATCGACATATTCTTTTGCGATAGATAATTGGGGCGATGCTTCACCTGAGCGGAATGGTAACAAGAATTTTTTTTGGTAACGAAAGCTAATTAGTGGTGTTGATTGACAGAATTTTTACAGACTTATTATTATTAATGGCCAGTTGAATTTAACCAATATTTAATACTCTTAAGAACAATGACCCCAGATTATAACATAACAAAAATAGTTATACAATAATCATGCAAATAGATTTTGAGTAATAGAAGTTTAGCTGCAATAATTGGAAACAAAACAAAATAAAAATCATAGAAAGCACTAAACAAACAGCATGAAAAATGACAACTCATGTACACAGGTAGAGAAATTAAGTGATAATAAATGCTCTCTTAAATTTGACTGAATGTTAAATAAAGAATTGGGAAAGGTAAGAAAGAAAGAGATGAGACATGGAACTGGGGGAGATAGGAGATAACAGGAGAGGGGAGGGGAGATATTGAGATAGGAGGAGATAATAATAATAATTGATTACACCTGCCATAATGGGCAGATGTGCAACCGCCAGCTCAGCCGCAGCTATTGCGCGGCGCATCTGAAGGCTGCGTACGGCTGTTCAGTCCAAGGACTGGGGGTCGCCACACACCCTCAATTACCCCAGCTAATGCTGGCACCCATTTTACAGCTGGGTGAACTGAAGCAATGCAGAGCTAAGTGTCTTGCTCAAGGACACAAATTTTTCCGAGTGGGGTCGGGAATCAAACCCCCGATACAACCCCTTAGGATAGGAGAGGAGATGAGATGACTTGAAAGGAGAGATTGAGATACGAGATGAGGGGAAGAGATGAGAAAAGAGATGAGATGGGAGAGGGGGAGACAAGAGATGAGATGGGAGAGGGGGAGACAAGAGATGAGATAGGAGAGGGGGAGACAGGAGATGAGATGGGAGAGGGGGAGACAGGAGATGAGATGGGAGAGGGGGAGACAGGAGATGAGACGGGAGAGGGGGAGACAAGAGATGAGATGGGAGAGGGGGAGACAGGAGATGAGATGGGAGAGGGGGAGACAAGAGATGAGATGGGAGAGGGGGAGACAAGAGATGAGATGGGAGAGGGGGAGACAAGAGATGAGATGGGAGAGGGGGAGACAGGAGATGAGATGGGAGAGGGGGAGACAAGAGATGAGATGGGAGAGGGGGAGACAAGAGATGAGATGGGAGAGGGGGAGACAGGAGATGAGATGGGAGAGGGGGAGAAAGGAGATGAGATGGGAGAGGGGGAGACAGGAGATGAGATGGGAGAGGGGGAGACAAGAGATGAGATGGGAGAGGGGGAGACAAGAGATGAGATGGGAGAGGGGGAGACAAGAGATGAGATGGGAGAGGGGGAGACAGGAGATGAGATGGGAGAGGGGGAGACAAGAGATGAGATGGGAGAGGGGGAGACAAGAGATGAGATGGGAGAGGGGGAGACAGGAGATGAGATGGGAGAGGGGGAGAAAGGAGATGAGATGGGAGAGGGGGAGACAGGAGATGAGATGGGCCGGAGAGGGGGAGACAGGAGATGAGATGGGAGAGGGGGAGACAGGAGATGAGATGGGAGAGGAAGGAGACAGGAGATAAGATGGGAGAGGGGGAGACAGGAGATGAGATGGGAGAAGGGGAGACAGGAGATGAGATGGGAGAGGGGGAGAAAGGAGATGAGAGAAATCAGAGAAACTCTAAAGAAACAAACAGTACAGATTGAAACAAACAATACAGTAGAACAGTCGCACTGAAAGCTCAAATAGCAATCGCGTACACATATAGCCTACAGTGCATTGCAAAACAACAGACACTAGCATAACTAGCAGCATTAAGAAAATAACAATTAGTCAAATTACTAGCACTGGACTGTGTCACAGCTCCAATACAATCTCGCCGCCTTCGCTAACCAAACGCGTAGCCGATCTGGCATGAGTTGACATAGCAAAATTATCAATAGACCAATTAGACTGTCGGGCATTCAAGCTTGGCAACACCTGATTAAGGCTAGTAATGCAACGATTGTAGCGCAGTATTCCGTTGGTTAAATTTAGCGACAATTCTAACCAACGTCTACTACTTTTAGTAGTAGTAGTAGTTTGATTTTGACGACAATGAAAAACCTTACGCCGCTTTGACGCTGTTGGCGAGCAAGTACTAGATGTACTACTGTCGCTATCGCTAGCACTAGTAGTATATGCAGCAGCTGTAGTAGTATTCGACGACAAAGTTTCAATAACAATAATTAAATCATTGTCTCCAAGGCGACACTCGTCAATGAAAATGAAGCGTACAAATTTTTGTCGATTCAACAGGCGATTGTTGTGCGATCGGAGAAACGCGGGCACAGATAGGGAGAGCTCTTCAAAGTGCCAAAGGCTGGCTGATTGATCGGCAGTTGACTGGTGAGTATCGAATGTCCAATTAAGGGGACCGGCGTATTCTAGCGCTGAAGAATTGCCTGGACAAACATTAAATGAGGGGGGAAAGCACACACTAAATGGAGGCAGTATGTTGATGCCAATGCACTTTCAAAGCGCGCGCACTAATGAAACACAAGAGCCAGCGGAAGACAACGGGAATAAAAAGTAAAGATATCGATGGCAATAGGATAGAGGTCAGAGAGTGGGAAGAGGGATAACGGGACAGGGAGAGTGGGGGAGAGGGAGAGTGCGGGGGAGGGACAGTGGGAGAGAGAGAGTGGGGGAAAAGGGATAGCAGGGGAGGGAGGGTGAAGGGACAGAGAGAGTGGGGGGAGGGAGGGTGAAGGGACAGAGAGAGTGGGGGGAGGGAGGGTGAAGGGACAGAGAGAGTGGGGGAGGGAGGGTGAAGGGACAGAGAGAGTGGGGGGAGGGAGAGTGAAGGGACAGAGAGAGTGGGGGGAGGGAGGGTGAAGGGACAGAGAGAGTGGGGGGAGGGAGGGTGAAGGGACAGAGAAAGTGGGGGGAGGGAGGGTGAAGGGACAGAGAGAGTGGGGGGAGGGAGGGTGAAGGGACAGAGAGAGTGGGGGGAGGGAGAGTGAAGGGACAGAGAGAGTGGGGGGAGGGAGGGTGAAGGGACAGAGAGAGTGGGGGGAGGGAGGGTGAAGGGACAGAGAGAGTGGGGGGAGGGAGGGTGAAGGGACAGAGAGAGTGGGGGAGGGAGAGTGAAGGGACAGAGAGAGTGGGGGGGAGGGAGGGTGAAGGGACAGAGAGAGTGGGGGAGGGAGGGTGAAGGGACAGAGAGAGTGGGGGGAGGGAGGGTGAGGAGAGAGGGAGAGTGGGGGAGAGGGAGAGTGGAAAGGAGAGGGAGAGTGGAAGAGGGAGAGTAATGGAGAGGGAGAGTGGGAAGGAGAGGGGGAGTGGGGGAGAGGGAGAGTGAAGGGACAGAGAGAGTGGGGGGAGGGAGAGTGAGGAGGAGAGGGAGAGTGGGAAGGAGAGGGAGAGTAATGGATAGGGAGAGTGGGGGAGGGAGAGTGCGGAGGAGAGGGAGAGTGGGAAGGAGAGGGAGAGTAATGGATAGGGAGAGTGGGGGCGGGAGAATTGGAAGGAGAAGGAGAGTGGGAGAGGGAGAGTGGGGGCGGGAGAATTGGAAGGAAAAGGAGAGTGGGAGAGGGAGAGTGGGGGCGGGAGAATTGGAAGGAGAGGGAGAGTGGGAGAGGGAGAGTGGGGGCGGGAGAATTGGAAGGAGAGGGAGAGTGGGAGAGGGAGAGTGGGGGGAGAGCGAGAGTAGGCAGAAAGGCAGTTGTAGAAAAAGTATTAGTTGCAGAGATTGTTAAATCGTGGATAAGTAGATAAAACAGAAAGGTTAAGAAGAGAATTAGCACAATTAGTATAAAACGAATGCTAAAGAACTGACAAAGCAGCAGCCCAATAGAGCCCTTACTCACCTCGCATACAATATAACAAAGCCGAGCAGTGCGCTGATCCAGTCAAATCTGAATAGTCATAAACCGGCAATTCGTCGGGTTCGCCAGAATGCGCCGAGAACAATCGATAAGTGTAGCTCAGATATCGATTATCTGTATAGAGATAATTGCACGGACTGCACACTGACAATTCCGACTGTTGCGATAAAAGATCGCGATGTCGATTATTATTATCATTACTAATACAGCTGGCGTTGCTTTTCAATCCGAGAGCTTCCTCGACTGCTATTGGTCCCTGACGGCAGCCAATCAGATCGCAGCAGCAGGGGCTGGGATAGGGCTCCGATTCTAGCGAGTGAGAATGAATCCCGCGCCTGTTTAAGCTCAGCCGTTGAGCTTGATAGAGTCGTATTGGCGAGAATTGGTTGAAATTAAGCACTGACGAGGTTGGATAGTACTGGGTGTACTTTAAGAAAAGACATAGATCGCAAGGCGTACTCGGTGTCGGACGGGCTAAACGCCTGTGAAAAGAAATTAATCGGTTGGATATTGAGATAAAAGCTAACTGCGATTTGAAAAGTTATGGGTTCAGAAAGTACATGTACCTGAAAAAAGTATAAAGTACAGTGTAGCTCTCAATGAGTACAGATTGACTGTACATGCAGATCTCAATGAGTACAGATTGACTGTACATGCAGATCTCAATGAGTACAGATTGACTGTACATGCAGATCTCAGTGAGTACAGATTGAATGTACATGCAGATCTCAGTGAGTACAGATTGACTGTAGATGCAGATCTCAATGAGTACAGATTGAATGTACATGCAGATCTCAATGAGTACAGATTGACTGTACATGCAGATCTCAGTGAGTACAGATTGAATGTACATGCAGATCTCAATGAGTACAGATTGACTGTACATGCAGATATCAGTGAGTACAGATTGAATGTACATGCAGATCTCAATGAGTACAGATTGACTGAACATGCAGATCTCAATGAGTACAGATTGATTGTGCATCTCAATGAGTACAGATTGACTGTACATCTCAATGAGCACAGATTGACTGTACATGCAGATCTCAATGAGTACAGATTGACTGAACATGCAGATCTCAATGAGTACAGATTGACTGAACATGCAGATCTCAATGAGTACAGATTGACTGTACATCTCAATGAGTACAGATTGAATGTACATGCAGATCTCAATGAGTACAGATTGAATGTACATGCAGATCTCAATGAGTACAGATTGACTGAACATGCAGATCTCAATGAGTACAGATTGACTGTACATCTCAATGAGTACAGATTGACTGAACATGCAGATCTCAATGAGTACAGATTGAATGTACATGCAGATCTCAATGAGTAAAGATTGACTGTACATCTCAATGAGTACAGATTGACTGTACATGCAGATCTCAATGAGTACAGATTGAATGTACATGCAGATCTCAATGAGTACAGATTGACTGAACATGCAGATCTCAATGAGTACAGATTGACTGTACATCTCAATGAGTACAGATTGACTGAACATGCAGATCTCAATGAGTACAGATTGACTGAACATGCAGATCTCAATGAGTACAGATTGACTGTACATCTCAATGAGTACAGATTGAATGTACATGCAGATCTCAATGAGTACAGATTGAATGTACATGCAGATCTCAATGAGTACAGATTGAATGTACATGCAGATCTCAATGAGTACAGATTGAATGTACATGCAGATCTCAATGAGTACAGATTGACTGTACATCTCAATGAGTACAGATTGACTGAACATGCAGATCTCAATGAGTACAGATTGACTGTACATCTCAATGAGTACAGATTGACTGAACATGCAGATCTCAATGAGTACAGATTGACTGTACATGCAGATCTCAATGAGTACAGATTGACTGTACATCTCAATGAGTACAGATTGACTGTACATCTCAATGAGTACAGATTGACTGTACATGCAGATCTCAATGAGTACAGATTGACTGTACATGCAGATCTCAATGAGTACACATATAACTGCCACACTGTATTACAGAAATGCAAGTGTTATGCTGAACTTTCAATTTTGATTTTCTGTGAAGATCTAATGCTCTAAGAGGAGCGAGAAAGATTAAACAGATCGAGTTCCTTCGAGTCGGCTTAAGAGTTCAATAATTAATAGCTGGACTATTAATAACCAGAAATATATCAAGATACAGCGTTTCATAGCTACCTAGCCTAGCGAAAATGCAATTATATAGCTGAACTTTTCGTAAGAGGATTACTATGTCAGGATGTCTAGCGTAGCTAAAGTAGAGAAATTATTGAGGAGGCTCAAGACAGAATGGGTGAGATTTACAGATCTTAGAAGCGACATATTTCTAAGACAGTGACGGGTTCTATAGCTGGGAGTGACAGATTCTATAGCTGTGAGAGTGACAGATTCTATAGCTGGGAGAGTGACGGATTCTATAGCTGTGAGAGTGAGATTCTATAGCTGTGAGAGTGACAGATTCTATAGCTGGGAGTGACAGATTCTATAGCTGTGAGAGTGACAGATTCTATAGCTGGGAGAGTGACGGATTCTATAGCTGTGAGAGTGACAGATTCTATAGCTGGGAGTGACAGATTCTATAGCTGGGAGAGTGACAGAGTCTATAGCTGGGAGAGTGACAGAGTCTATAGCTGGGAGAGTGACAGAGTCTATAGCTGGGAGAGTGACAGAGTCTATAGCTTGGAGAGTGACGGATTCTATAGCTGGGAGAGTGACGGATTCTATAGCTGGGAGAGTGACAGATTCTATGGCTGGGAGAGTGACGGATTCTATAGCTGGGAGAGTGACGGATTCTATAGCTGGGAGAGTGACGGATTCTATAGCTGGAAGTGACAGATTCTATAGCTGGGAGTGACAGATTCTATAGCTGAGAGAGTGACAAATTTGAAGCTGCTAGAGCGCCAGACAACTGACAGCAGACAATAAAAATGTTGCTTACCCTGCCGACAATGACAAACGATACTTCAATTCTCGTTCCTTTTCGCTCTCTTCAGCTTCTTCGTCTACATCCCCGTCATCAGCTTCATCAACAGAAGCCGAGGAATCACTAGAGCTGTCGTCAGTATCTTTGCTTTCCTGTACATCGGCGAAGCACTCGTAAAAGGCTAAAGTACTTTCTGGCAAAAAGTTATAAGCCAGGCCGCACGGACACAGACGCAACTTGCACAGCCGATCGCCAGGGAATTTTCTGCGAAAATTATTCGCGAAAATCGGCCCAACTCGAACTAGACGAATGGAACCTCCCGAGATGGATTTTAATGAGTCGCAAAATACTAATAATTGACTATCGTCTTTAAATAGCACCCTAGAGGGGCCAAGAGCGCCTATTGAGGCAGTTGGAGGATTCAAACACTTTCTGGAGCTGTTCTTGTTGCTCAGATCTGAGTCAATAATAGGGTCAGAAGAGATCGTTGACGGGGAGAAGCGCTGATGCAGCTCGGAGTCCTGGGAAAGAGAGTAGAAGAAGTGATTGGATTAGTCTGTATATAGAGCAGTATATCTACTTTATATGTGATTATCGATTTATAGATGTTTATAAATGCCTTTTTATTCTTATCCCTCTCCCCCGTTGGCTTTTAATTGGCTCTTCAATCTCGCCGCCTCTTTTCTCAGTCGCGCACTCCACCCCTTTTTTATTATCTCTTTCCCTCTGCCTTCTGATTGGCTCTTCAATCTCGCCGCCTCTTTTCTCAGTCGCGCACTCCACCCCTTTTTTATTATCTCTTTCCCTCTGCCTTCTGATTGGCTCTTCAATCTCGCCGCCTCTTTTCTCAGTCGCGCACTCCACCCCTTTTTTATTATCTCTTTCCCTCTGCCTTCTGATTGGCTCTTCAATCTCGCCGCCTCTTTTCTCAGTCGTGCACTCCAACTCTCCTGTTACTATCTCTTTCCCCCTCTGCCTTCCGATTGGCTCTTCAATCTCGCCGCCTCTTTTCTCAGTCGCGCACTCCAACTCTCCTGTTACTATCTCTTTCCCCCTCTGCCTTCTGATTGGCTCTTCAATCTCGCCGCCTCTTTTCTCAGTCGTGCACTCCACCCCTTCTTTTATTATATCTTTCCCTCTCCGCCTTCTGATTGGCTCTTCAATCTCGTCTCCTTCCTCAGTCGTGCACTGCACCCATCCTTTTACTATCTCTCTCTTTCTCTGCCTTCTGATTGGCTCTTCAATCTCGCCGCCTCTTTTCTCAGTCGTGCACTCCACCCCTTCTTTTATTATATCTTTCCCTCTCCGCCTTCTGATTGGCTCTTCAATCTCGTCTCCTTCCTCAGTCGTGCACTGCACCCATCCTTTTACTATCTCTCTCTCCCTCTCTGCCTTCTGATTGGCTCTTCAGTCTCGCCGCGTCTCTTTCCTCAAACGCGCACTCCACTTAGAGCCAATTTAGCTCTTCATGAAGTATTTTATTATAATTACCGAAACACAGCAGATAAACTCACACAACCGGTAGAAGCGGGCTCCTCTAGTTGGCATCTCCAAACGTGCCGACTACAAGACACGGTGCTCCCAGCTGCCAAATCAACTGAACAGTTCGCACAGCCACTAGTCAAACTTGGCAGCCCAATCAACAATCGACGATGCGGCAGTTGCGGAGTCGAAACGCAAGCAACGCCGCGGCATTCTGTCACACAGATGGGCTGATGCTCAAATCTAGCAAGCCACGAGATGTCGTAAGCAACGGCTAATGTTGCCCTGAATAAGTTTAATTATTAACGATATTAGACCACTTAATCATGTTTTATTATATGTACAAATTCAATTGATCAACAAAAACAAAAAAGTTGTCTGGTCTACAAAGGGAAATTTCCTCAACTCCAACTGAGTAGCCAGATCTACTAAGTGGAATTCCCATAACTCCGCATCGAGTAGCCTGATCCACTAAGGGGAATTCCCAAACTTCAATACAGGGTAGCCTGAATTCGGAAAGGGGAATTCCCGACTTCAATATAGACTAGCCTGATCTCCAAAAGGTGAATTCCCAAAACTTCAAAATAGACTAGCCTGATCTCCAAAAGGGGAATTCTCAAAACTTCAAAATAGACTAGCCTGATCTCCAAAAGGGGAATTCTCAAAACTTCAATATATTCTAGCCTGATTTCTAAAAGGGAATTCCCAAAACTTCAATATAGACTAGCATTATCTCCAAAAAGGGAGTTCCCGAAACTTCAATATATACTAGCCTGATCTCCAAAAGGGGAATTCCCAAAACTAAAATATAGACTAGCCTGATTTCTAAAAGAGGAATTCCCAAAACTTCAATATATACTAGCCTGAACTCCAAAAGGGGAATTCCCAAAACTTAAAATATAGACCAGCATTATCTCCAAAAAGGGAATTCCCGAAACTTCAATACATACTAGCCTGATTTCTAAAAGGGAATTCCCAAAACTCAAATATAGACTAGCCTGATCTCCAAAAGGGGAATTCCCAAAACTTAAAATATAGACTAGCATGATCTCCAAAAAGGGAGTTCCCGAAACTTCAATATATACTAGCCTGATTCCAAAAGTGGAATTCCCTAGACTTCAACACACAGGGGCAGCCCCAATGACAACTAGAATCAACTACCTAGGCTGCGAGGCTCGCACATCAACCTGCCACAGCAGCAGTTGATAGCTGTTGACAAAAAGGTCTCCACCGCCGCGGGAATCGTCTCCATCTTGACTAGCTGCATCGCCGTAATCGCAAGCAAGAAATCGATACGAGCAAAGCAGTTGGCCATCGGCCAAGAAACCCAAGAAAACGTTGTTGCGCCATTCCGAAGGCGACACGCTGTCAAATAGGCGTTCCAATCGGATTCGAATTAGTCCAGGATATCGGCCAGCTTTACTACTATTAGTAGTATTGTTATTGTTGCATTGTCTGAGCTGCAGATAACGATGCAAAGAAATGGAATTGAGTCGACTCTCAGCTTCCATTTGTATGAAAACCGACTCTCCTTTGTGTCAGGATTTATTACTTTAAGCATCCAAGAAAAGAGGCGTATGTATATAAATATATTAGATAATAAAATTAACTTCTACTACATATAAATGGACTTTAGTCGAGTATAAAAATAGCCAATCCACTGATCATTAAATTCGTAATAATCTATGTTTTTATTGATTATTGCATTCTAAGAGCGACATTTTCAGTCTAAAAATTACATAAGGTCATCAATACTGGCATTGAGACTACATCCGTGATACTAAGAGGTTCACTAACCAATGGGTACTAAGGTTGCCAATATTTAGTACACTAATAACAACGCGGATGCAGCTCAATCATTGTCGCCAACACTACCCTAGCAAAAATATATAGACAAGAATCAGTAAAGAAATTTCAAATTTTCAACGAGTAAAAGTGAATTTTATTTATTAATTTATTAAAATTCGTATTTGAAATACAATTTAAAACTAACAACTAGTAGAATTATAATTAATTATTTTATTGACAGACAAGAATTTACTACTATTGTAATTATTATCGGAAATTAGCAAATTATGATGCGAATCAATTAAACAGGAGAGCACAGAGAAAAACAATTACTCGTACAATTTTTTTAACCGCTAAAATTACTTTGAAATTAATTGGCTGAAATAATTTGATTATTAAAAATCTAGAAAAATGTGCATTTACCACCGCTTACAGAGTAGCGGCTTCCAACTGCAAGACATCTACGAGCCTATTTTTATTTCTTGCTGCTCTTCTCTCATTAGCTGAGCTAGATTGGGCCTGCCCCCCCCCCCCGGCTGACATTCGTTTGTCTGACTTTGACCTCCCCCCTTACTGTTCTCTCATTGGCTGAGCTGGATTAGGCCTACCCCCCCCCGGCTGACATTCGTTTGTCTGAATTTGATCTCTCTCCTTACTGTTCTCTCATTGGCTGAGCTGGATTGGGCCTAACCCCCCCGGCTGACTGACTTCTCTCCTTACTGCTCTCTGATTGGCTGAGATATATTTGGCCTGTCTCCCTTCCTAGACTGAGTCTCGTCTGTCTGGCGTTCACTGATGTAAAAGCTAAATGCTTATTGTTCATGCTTAACCCCCATATCATCACAATATGTACTAAATTTCCAAGGTCTAGTCTGACCGGTATTACAGTGTACAGCCTGAATGCCTGAACCGATTTTTTCTAATATAGTCTACTAAGACCGCAAACCCCGAGGAATGGAAAGGAGATTTTAGCTGCCTCACATTAAATTTTAGTGACAATGCGCAGAGAAACTACTGAAAAAAGAGTTGAATTGAGACTAATATCAAAGCGAACATTAATGCATATGCCATTGTATATATTTAACATAGTCTTCTTTCATTCTAAAACCGTCCCAGTTTAGAAAACGCGTCAACTGTAACATGCATTTTTAATCCAAATCGATGTCTCGTTTTTTCTGCTTCAATTCGGCTAGGAAATTTTCCAAGTCCGCCAGCGTCTCTTCTGGATGAGGACTTCGTTTAGACTCGGCGACTGCGGCGGCTTCGGGCGAGGCTGCTGATGCTGAAGCCGACGGCGACTTGATTGGTGAATCCTTTTTCGGCGACTTCTCTTTCGGCAATTCTTTTTTGTCGTTTCGCTTTCTATTAGTACTACTAGTAGTAGAAGTAGTAGCATTTGTAGTAGTAGGCAGAGGCACAACGCCGGCTCGAGTAAAATGAGGCGAACGTGATAGCGAGCGGGATCGATTTCTGGATCGGGATCTCGAGCGGGAAATCGAACGGGACCTCGAACGGGACCTAGAGCGAGGATTATTATGATAGCGATTATAGCCGCCTCCTCTGTAGCCTCGGTAGGCTCCGCCTCGGCCCCTGCCCCTGCCTCTGTGCCAGCCGCGCGGCTGCCAAGGGCGATAGCCCGCGAAGCGATACGGACTCCGGCTGCGGCTTCGGCTGTAGCTTCGACTACGGCTACGGCCACGACTACGGCTACGGCCACGACTACGGCTACGACCACGGCTACGGCTACGGCTATCTCTAGACTGATAGCGTCGATTGTCGCGTGAATCGCGAGGCGAATCATCGGGTTGAAGACGCTGCTGATACTGAGACTGACGCGGCAGTTTAGGACTCTGAGCGCGATTTATTGAAGAATTATTATAAAATCGAGGATGCAAATGGTGTCGCTGAGATGGCTGTTGCGGCAATTGCTGCTGATGCTGTGTTTCTTCCGGTTGCTTCTCCTGCTTAATTAGTTGCTGCTTAGGTGACCAACGCTGCTCTCTAGCATTAGGCGAATATTTGCGATGACGGTCTTCAATTTCGCGAATTCTCTGCTGAATAGTAGACTGAGAAATTCGTTCGGCAGAACGTTTGTCAGAGGATGACGCATCGGCTGCGGCAGGAACAACCGGTACGAACTTGGATGCGCCACTACTGTCGTCTTTTCTGCTGCTTTTACTGCCCGATGCGCTGTCCCGAGTTGTAGCGGATGCAACAGCTGCTGTAGGGGAAGATCTGCGACCTCTGGAGCTGGAGACAGATCCAGATGGCTGTAGAGGCTTCCATAGTAGTTGTACCTGGACAGTGAAATTATGGGAGATGCCATTTAAAAAACTCATAATACTTCCTTTATAAAACTCTTACATATGTCGGTTGTGAATCGATCACTAAGTCTGTCTGTGAATCAATCACTTAGTCTGTCTGTCTGTGAATCAATCACTAAGTCTGTCTGTGAATCAATCACTTAGTCTGTCTGTCTGTGAATCAATCACTAAGTCTGTCTGTGAATCAATCACTTAGTCTGTCTGTCTGTGAATCAATCACTTAGTCTGTCTGTCTGTGAATCAATCACCAAGTCTGTCTGTCTGTGAATCAATCACTAAGTCTGTCTGTGAATCAATCACTTTGTCTGTCTGTGAATCAATCACTAAGTCTGTCTGTGAATCAATCACTTAGTCTGTCTGTCTGTGAATCAATCACTTAGTCTGTCTGTCTGTGAATCAATCACCAAGTCTGTCTGCGAATCAATCACTCAGTCTGTCTGTCTGTGAATCAATCACTAAGTCTGTCTGTGAATCAATCACTCAGTCTGTCTGTCTGTGAATCAATCACTAAGTCTGTCTGTGAATCAATCACTTAGTCTGTCTGTCTGTGAATCAATCACTAAGTCTGTCTGTGAATCAATCACTTAGTCTGTCTGTCTGTGAATCAATCACTTAGTCTGTCTGTCTGTGAATCAATCACTTAGTCTGTCTGTCTGTGAATCAATCACTAAGTCTGACTGTCTGTAAATCAATGGCTAGCAGCATATTAAAAAGTTAAGAGAACAAAAGACACTAAAAGCTAACAGCGCACGCGACTACCTAATCAAATTAGCTGATTAGCTAAAACCGATTCACAAAACAGTAGAAGATTTTCTTTCTAGCAGGAAAAGCGGCTTAACGAAGAAAAGATTCTCCCTGCAATTAACTTGCGTCTGAAGAGCAACACGCAATCAAATGAATGACAGCTTAATAATCTTAAGCTTAAAGATTTTTTTCGCTTAAAGAATATAATAAAAGTAACAGAAGGCCACGTACAGCCTAGACTTAGCTAACCGAAGTAATTAAAAAAGTACACGTTGTCCCATTTCTCAAAAGCTGCATATTAAAATGAAACCGGAGTATCATTAATGAATAATAATAAGATAATAATTGACTACACCTGCCCAAATGGGAAGACGTGCAACCGACAGCTCAGCCGCAGCTATTGCGCGGCGCAGCTGAAGGCTGCGTACGGCTGTTCAGTCCAAGGACTGGGGGTTCGCCACACAACCTTAATTACCCCAGCTACGAGCTAATGCTGGCACCCATTTTACAGCTAGTTAAGTGTCTTGCTTAAGGACGCAAATTGTTCCGATTGGGTCTAGAATCGAACCCCCGACCTTTCAGTCGTCAGTCCGACGCTCTAACCACTAAGCTACAACTCATAGGAGTATTATAGATGCATTTTTTGTACTTTAGGTAAAAATAATTAAGAAATTCTAGATACACTACTGAATAGTAGCATTATAAGAATGAAAATTTTATAAATCAATTGATAGAAAATATCGTATAGGAGCGATTAATTACCCGACTATCAGATGACGCGGCAGTTGAATCCGAAGCTCGATTATAATCAGACGATTTCGACGATTGCTTCTGTTGTTCTTCAAGCTGCTTTTGCTGCTTCTGATCTGACTGTTGCGGGGCTGACTTGCGAATGATAAAATCTAGAAATTATGAACAATCGAAAAAACATAAACTTTTGTAACCAGCACTGGCTAACATAAAGCCAATAAACTAGCTAATAGGAAGCCAATAAACTAGCCAATAGGAAGCCAATAAACTAGCCAATAGGAAGCCAGTAAACTAGCCAATAGAAAGCCAATAAACTAGCCAATAGGAAGCCAATAAACTAGTCATTAGGAAGCCAATAAAATAGCCAATAGGAAGCCAATACATTAGCCAATAGAAAGCCAATAAACTGGCCAATAGGAAGCCAATAAACTAGCCAATAGGAAGCCAATAAACTGGCCAATAGGAAGCCAATAAACTAGCCAATTGGAAGCCAATAAACTAGCCAATAGGAAGCCAATAAACTAGCCAATAGGAAGCCAATAAACTAGTTATTAGGAAGCCAATAAACTAGTCAATAGGAAGCCAATAAACTAGTTATTAGGAAGCCAATAAACTAGTTATTAGGAAGCCAATAAACTAGTCAATAGGAAGCCAATAAACTAGTTATTAGGAAGCCAATAAACTAGTTATTAGGAAGCCAATAAACTAGTCAATAGGAAGCCAATAAACTAGTTATTAGGAAGCCAATAAACTAGTCAATAGGAAGCCAATAAACTAGTTATTAGGAAGCCAATAAACTAGTTATTAGGAAGCCAATAAACTAGTCAATAGGAAGCCAATAAACTAGTTATTAGGAAGCCAATAAACTAGTCAATAGGAAGCCAATAAACTAGTTATTAGGAAGCCAATAAACTAGTCAATAGGAAGCCAATAAACTAGTTATTAGGAAGCCAATAAACTAGTCAATAGGAAGCCAATAAACTAGTTATTAGGAAGCCAATAAACTAGTCAATAGGAAGCCAATAAACTAGTTATTAGGAAGCCAATAAACTAGTCAATAGGAAGCCAACACACCAGCCAATAGGAAGCCAGTAAAAAAGCCAATAAACTAGCCAACAATCCTAAAGTGTTCGAAAATACAGCAGTTGAAACTCACTCTCAAACTCCATAAAATCGCCACCAATACCGGCTGCCTCATCTCTGGCTTCTTTTCGTACAGTCGTCGTGGACTCTGGTAATTTGTCAGCGGGTTTGAGCAGCACAACTCGACGCACTTCGTCCTCTGGCGCTGGCGAACTGCCAGACTGCGGCTGACTGTTAGCTGGTCCAAGTCTTGAACGTATGTTCATGGAAAATCGTGAAGTTGCACTCTCTGGGTGGCTTAACACAGTTGGCTGGTGTCCTGCCATGGTATCCATAGAGGATCCTGGAGGCGGCGAACCTCCAGGCGATATGTCCATATCAGCTTCTTCGACTGTGTCGGGACCCGGAATATAGTGTTGAGCGTGTCGACTACTGCCACTATCCCGATACTCGTATCTTTCAGTATCTTTCCGCCTGTCCTTGCGATCGTCATCTCTCTGACTGCGTCTTGATTCTGTGGTAAACCGATCTCGATCTGAATGGATAGTGGAATCTCTGCTTAAGCGAGGTTGCCTACGACCTTCCCCGTCCTGGGAACTCTGACGTCTGTCAAAGCGAGCTTCTCGGTCGAGCGAACTCGATCGTCTATCAAAGTGCTCACGACCACTGTCTGGAGGACTCTTTGGCCTGTCGAAGCTTTCCTTGCCCCGAGTTCGAGGACTTGATCGCTTGTCAAAGTGCTTGCGACTTTTTTCTTGGGAACTCTCGTAACTCTCGTGAAAACGTTCTTGAGTTACTCTGTCCTTAGAACTATGTCGCTCACGGCTTCTTTCTAGATGACTTTGATGCCTGTCGAATCGTTTAAGGTTTTCCCTGTCCTGAGGACTCTGACGTCTGTCAGTGCGTTCACTAACCCTGTCTTGGGGACTTTGTCGTCTGTCGAATCGTTCGCAACTTTCTCTGCCACGAGGACTCAAAGGTCTGTCGAATCGTTCACGACTTTCTCTGTCACGAGGACTCAAGGGTCTGTCGAATCGATCGCGACTTTCTCTGTCACGAGGACTCAAGGGTCTGTCGAATCGATCGCGACTTTCTCTGTCACGAGGACTCAAGGGTCTGTTGAATCGATCGCGACTTTCTCTGTCACGAGGACTCAAAGGTCTGTCGAATCGTTCACGACTTTCTCTGTCACGAGGACTCAAAGGTCTGTCGAATCGTTCACGACTTTCTCTGTCACGAGGACTCAAGGGTCTGTCGAATTGTTCGCGACTTTCTCTGTCATAAGGACTCGATGGTCTGTTATATTCTTCTCTGCCGGAACGATCTTGATCATACCGACTCGAACGAGTAGGCTCTTTGCGAAAGTGACGACTTTCCGTGTCGTCAAACTTAGGACTTTGCCCTGAATATCGATCAAATCTATCTCGGCTAACCTGACGCTGTTTGATCTTCTTGCTGTGCGATTTCTGTTCATCTTTAAGATCGCGTTTACGACTGCGTCTGCGACGATTCTTATCCGAACTACTAGACGATGAACGGGAAGTTGAAGACCCAGATGGGCTTCTACTATCTTTGTTTGATCGCTTTCGCTCATAGGCTCGCTCTAAGGCGGCAAATCCGCGCTCTTTGTTTTTCCTGCTACTAGCAGCAGCTGTGAATTCATCCGACGGCCGTCGAAGCGCGTGAGGCAGCGTCGACGATTGTGTTGGTTGATCGAATCGTCGAGTAATTGATGACGAAGAAGACGATGATAACTGAGTGGCCACGGGAGGACAAGGCGGAGCTAGAAGCAAAGACCCTGACTGCTGCTGGTGCGACGGCGGAGGCGACAAGCTCGACGAGCGTCGTTTGCGCTCCTGTCGACGACGATGCTGGCTGTCGGATCGGTGCGACACGTTACGTTTGCGTTCGACGTCGATTCTTTCATGCTGACTGTCATCAGGATCAGCGGCGGTGGCGGGGTGACTTTGACGCCGACTGGAACTGGAAAAGGAAAGCGTTTTAGCGTATCAGAGTCAGCGTCCATCTACATGTACTTGTCAATCATATTCGTCTATCTGTCTGTCCGTCTGTTTTAGTGTCTGTCTATCACTGTCTGTCTTAGTACCTGTCTATCTCTGTCTGTCTGTGTTAATGTCTGTCTATCTGTCTTAGTAAGTCTGTCTGTGTGTCTGTCTGTGTGTCTGTCTGTCTGTGTCTGTCTGTCTGTCTGTCTGTCTGTCTGTCTGTCTGGTTGTCTCTCTGTCTGGTTGTCTCTCTGTCTGGTTGTCTCTCTGTCTGGCTATCTCTCCGTCTGTCAATCTGTGTCTGTCTGTCTGCCTTAGGGTCTGTCTTAGTATCTGTCTATCACTTCGTCTGCTTGTATCAGTCAGTCTATCTCTGTATCTGTCTGTTATATCAGCCTGTCCGAATGTTTTAGTGTCTTTCTGCCTGTCCCACTTTTCATTTTATTACCTTTCGCTAACAGTGGCTGCATGAGGCCCAGCCGACTCAGACGCAGCAGCAGTCGCAGCAGCATCGGTAGACTCAGCCTCAGCAGCCGAATCGGAAAATTCTTTATAAACGGCCAACAAGCGTTCAGATAAGACAGCTTCGTCGCCATTAGCTTCTACTAGAGAACGATAGTAGAGTTGAAGCATTTCAGCTTCGGTAAAGTTAGTCTAAAATAATATGTGTAAATATTCAAAGTTTTGTAAGAAAAAATATTGTAGAAGCATTAACAGTTGAATTTAACTTACAGCACGAGCGTCTTTTAGAAACTGACTGGCTTGTTGAAGTTTAGGATCCAGATGAAGTGCTCGGATGCAGCATAGCATTGCCGATTTTGTGTTGCCTTTCTGAGCATGACTGTTTAATGCAATTTGAATAGGCTTATTAAAAACTATATACATGTAGCAATGGCAATTAGAGTCTACCCTGACTATAGACAAGTAACCATGACAATTAGAGTTTACCACAGACTATAGACATGTAGTCATGACAATTAGAGTCTACCCATAGACTATAGACAAGTAGCCATGACAATTAGCGTCGACCATAGACTATAGACAAGTAGCCATGGCAATCAGAGTCCACCCATAGACTATAAACATGCAGACATGACAATTGTCTATGGACTGACCAGACTAAATACTAATGGATAACTAATCATGACAACTAGATTCAGACCATAGACCAATGACTAATGGACAAGTTTAGTCTGAACATAGACTATAAACATTTAGCCATGGATACTAAATCAAATTAGGAATTCAAGCCGACGACATACTACTTATACTTAAAATTTATAAAACAAAGAAAATTTCACTTACACTTCAGCTAAAGAAAATAAAGTTTTAGCCAGATAAATTCTCGCATTTTTGTGCGAGGGTTTTGTCGCCAAGGCGGCTTCAAAATCGGCCACGGCTTTCTCGCTCGAACCGTTAGTAGCAAATCTGCATAAAAACAGTAATGAGCATTTATTATGACGGACGATCATAATTTTATATAAAACAGATATTAATTATAATTACAATGCTCCTCTAGCAACCAGAGCTTCAACGTTGCTAGGATCAATAGCCAATGCGCTTTCGTAGCACTGGCTAGCCAGAGTTTGATTGCCGGCTCGGAAATGCTCGACACCTTTGGCTACAGCGCGCAAAGCCAACCGCCTGTTCTGGGCATCGCGTAATTCTTTAGCAGTGTGCGCCGGATCAACCTTCATGCTGCGGGGGTTGGATTCGGCTTGGATTTGGATTTGAATCATGAAGATCTGAAAGGCTGGCCCAGCCAGCAGCTGGGGATCTGGGAAGCTGGCCCAGCAACTGACACTCTGGGAGGCTGGCCCAGCAACTGAGGATCTGGGAGGCTGGCCCAGCAACTGACACACTGGGAGGCTGGCCCAGCAACTGAGGATCTGGGAGGCTGGCCCAGCAACTGAGGATCTGGGAGGCTGGCCCAGAAACTGACACTCTGGGAGTCTGGCCCAGCAACTGCCACTCTGGGAGGCTGGCTCAGAAATTGACACTCTGGGAGTCTGGCCCAGAAACTGACACTCTGGGAGGCTGGCCCAGCAACTGACACTCTGGGAGTCTGGCTCAGAAACTGACACTCTGGGAGGCTGGCCCAGAAACTGACACTCTGGGAGTCTGGCTCAGAAACTGACACTCTGGGAGGCTGGCTCAGAAACTGAGGATCTGGGAGTCTGGCCCAGAAACTGACACTCTGGGAGGCTGGCCCAGCAACTGCCACTCTGGGAGTCTGGCTCAGAAACTGACACTCTGGGAGTCTGGCTCAGAAACTGACACTCTGGGAGTCTGGCCCAGAAACTGACACTCTGGGAAGCTGGCCCAGCAACTGCCACTCTGGGAGGCTGGCCCAGAAACTGACACTCTGGGAGGCTGGCCCAGAAACTGACACTCTGGGAGGCTGGCCCAGAAACTGACACTGGGAGGCTGGCCCAGAAACTGACACTCTGGGAAGCTGGCCCAGCAACTGAGGATCTGGGAAGCTGGCCCAGCAACTGAGGATCTGGGAGGCTGGTCCAGCAACTGAGGATCTGGGAGGCTGGCCCAGAAACTGACACTCTAGGAGGCTGGCCCAGAAACTGACACTCTGGGAGGCTGTCCCAGCAACTGCCACTCTGGGAGGCTGGCTCAGAAACTGACACTCTGGGAGTCTGGCCCAGAAACTGACACTCTGGGAGGCTGGCCCAGAAACTGACACTCTGGGAAGCTGGCCCAGCAACTGAGGATCTGGGAAGCTGGCCCAGCAACTGAGGATCTGGGAGGCTGGCCCAGAAACTGACACTCTGGGAGTCTGGCCCAGAAACTGAGGATCTGGGAGGCTGGCCCAGCAACTGACACTCTGGGAGGCTGGCCCAGCAACTGACACTCTGGGATGCTGGCCCAGCAACTGACACTCTGGGAGGCTCGCCTAGCAACTGACACTCTGGGAGGCTGGCCCCAGAAGATGAGGATCAGGGATGCTGGCCCAGCAACTGACACTCTGGGAGGCTCGCCCAGCAACTGACACTCTGGGAGGCTGGCCCCCAGAAGATCTGGTAAGTCTGGCTCCCAGAAGATGAGGATCAGGGAGGCTGGCCTCCAGAAGATGAGGATCTGGTGAGGCTGGCCTCCAGAAGATGAGGTTCTGGCTCTGGGAGACTAGCCCTCAGCAGCTGATAATGACAGACACCTTCTTAAGTTGACAAAGCAAGGCGCGAGTCTCATTACATGTAGGCGCTCTCACTTATTAACGCAGTGCAGCAAGCTAGTCAGCGGCTTCTCATCAATGCCCAACCTCTTGCAAAGCGTTGTTGTGGCGCCCGGATTTTTAAACTCAGTCTGGTTCACTAAGAAGCCATGAAATGAGACTGGCGATTCTCGTTTCGCAAGCAAATGATACAGCCTGGGCATCTCGTTTGACGATATGAAGCCCTGAAAGATTATAATTAATTATTTAATTGTGTATATGTTCAAGACAGACTTTCTGTTGTTCAGCGTCAGCTAGTTTAGGGGCGATTCTCATGGTGGTTTCAGCGGCGATTCTCATGGTGGTTTCAGCGGCGATTCTCATGGTGGTTTCAGCGGCGATTCTCATGGTGGGTTTAGGGCGATTCTCATGGTGGGTTTAGCGGCGATTCTCATGGTGGGTTTAGCGCGATTCTCATGGTGGGTTTAGGGCCGATTCTCATGGTGGGTTTAGCGGCGATTCTCATGGTGGGTTTAGCGGCGATTCTCATGGTGGTTTCAGCGGCGATTTTCATGGTGGGTTTAGGGGCGATTCTCATGGTGGGTTTAGGGCCGATTCTCATGGTGGGTTTAGCGGCGATTCTCATGGTGGGTTTAGCGGCGATTCTCATGGTGGGTTTAGGGCGATTCTCATGGTGGTTTCAGCGGCGATTTTCATGGTGGGTTTAGGGGCGATTCTCATGGTGGGTTTAGCGGCGATTCTCATGGTGGGTTTAGGGCGATTCTCATGGTGGGTTTAGCGGCGATTCTCATGGTGGGTTTAGCGGCGATTCTCATGGTGGGTTTAGGGCGATTCTCATGGTGGGTTCAGCGGCGATTTTCATGGTGGGTTTAGGGGCGATTCTCATGGTGGGTTTAGGGCCGATTCTCATGGTGGGTTTAGCGGCGATTCTCATGGTGAGTTTAGCGGCGATTCTCATGGTGGGTTTAGGGCGATTCTCATGGTGGGTTCAGCGGCGATTTTCATGGTGGGTTTAGGGACGATTCTCATGGTGGGTTTAGCGGCGATTCTTATGGTGGGTTTAGGGGCGATTCTCATGGTGGGTTTAGCGGCGATTCTCATCGTGGGTTTAGCGGCGATTCTCATGGTGGGTTTAGCGGTGATTCTCATGGTGGGTTTAGGGCGATTCTCATGGTGGGTTTGGTAAGCCCAGACATCTAATAGCGTCGAAAAGTTGAAAACCGTAAATTGACAATGGTTGCGTTTAAGAATATATTATTGAGTAGATCGCACCAGTTTAATCCGCTTAACCGACTCAGGCAAATCCTGTTGCAGCAGAGACAAATTCACTGGCTGGCCTTCTTGGCAATCCAGCACCATGCAACGAACTAGGTCGCCAATACGAGCCTCTTGACTAAGCTGACGGGGCGCGTTCATGAAGAGGCACACAGCCTAAGTAGGAAAAATTCACTAACATTAGCAATACATAATATCACTAACAAGGGTTACTGTTGGAGTATATAGGTTAGTATATGTGCTCTTTGAAATGCAACTGGGGCGATTCTTAGGCTAGATTGATGGCGATTCTTGGGGTGGTTTGATGGCGATTCTTTGGGTGGTTTGATGGCGATTCTTGGGGTGGATTGATGGCGATTTTCAGGGTGGATTGATGCGATTCTTAGAGTAGATTGGTGGCGATTCTCAGAGAGGATTGATGGCGATTCTTGGGGTGGATTGATTGCGATTCTTGGGGTGGATTGATTGCGATTTTCAGGGTGGATTGATGCGTTTCTTAGCGTGGTTTGATGGCGATTCTTGAGGTGGTTTGATGGCGATTCTTGAGGTGGTTTGATGGCGATTCTTGAGGTGGTTTGATGGCGATTCTTGAGGTGGTTTGATGGCGATTCTTGAGGTGGTTTGATGGCGATTCTTGAGGTGGTTTGATGGCGATTCTCAGAGTGGATTGATGCGATTCTTAGAGTAGATTGGTGGCGATTCTCAGAGAGGATTGATGGCGATTCTTGGGGTGGATTGATTGCGATTCTTGGGGTGGATTGATTGCGTTTTTTTAGGGTGGATTGATGCGTTTCTTAGCGTGGTTTGATGGCGATTCTTGAGGTGGTTTGATGCCGATTCTTGAGGTGGTTTGATGGCGATTCTTGAGGTGGTTTGATGGCGATTCTCAGAGTGGATTGATGGCGACTTTCAGAGTGGATTGATGGCAATCCTTGGGGTGGTTTGATGGCGATTCTTGAGGTGGTTTGATGGCGATTCTTGGGGTGGATTGATGGCGATTCTTGGGGTGGATTGATGGCGATTCTTGGGGTGGATTGACGAAGGTTCTCAGGGTGGATTGACGAAGGTTCTCAGGGTGGATTGACGAAGGTTCTCAGAGTGGATTGACGAAGGTTATCAGGGTAGATTGACGACGGTTCTCAGGGTGGATTGACGACGGTTCTCGGGGTGGATTGACGACGGTTCTCGGGGTGGATTGATGACGGTTCTCAGGGTGGTGTGATGGCAATTCTGTTTTGATAGCGATTCTTAAAACGATTCACGGGACGAATCTCATAGTAACTTTTACAGCGATTGAAAGGTAATTCTTAGGAGCAGTTGAATACATAATTACAGGCTATTAAATAGACACTTACTTTAACATTTAAATCGGTCAAGTCGCGCTTTAATTCACAAGAGTCGTCGCAAGCCAAAACAAGCAAGTTCAGCGTTGAATATTGATCCTTGGATACGATCCGACAGACCAATAAATCGTGCTTTCGAACACTCTGACGAAAGAAACAAATAGTTTTTTTGTTATTTTATAGCAACATCATACTATTTCAAATGAGCATATTCTAAACAAACTACTCACAAGTAGAAACTGCTGCCTACGTATATCAACCGGCGGTTCCATAAATGTTTCAATTGGCAAGGACAGAGCGCAGTGCTTCTTGTCTGAACCAATGTCCAGTTTAGAATTGTCATTTTGACTGGCACTTAGCGACAATAGGCGCTCAATGTTAGACTTGTGCGAGTCGAATAGCTGGCTAACTTCGCCACGAGATTGACTGCGGCCGCCGTAATAGTCTTGATTAGACTTGGCGAATTGTAAACTAAACAATGGGTTTAATATTGGAAGATAAATCTTAAATTATTTAATCACTAGTTTAAAAGTTGGCATTTATGGTGACCAAGTTGGAGTACACTGGCCATTGCCAATAGTTAACCAAGTGTAAGGTTTAAGATCATTCATAAATGCAATACTGACTGCCACTTCAAAAAAACCCTGTACATTAGGAACCACAAACCAAACCTGAAAAAGCTGCTTCCCTAATGTGGTGCTAGTACACTCTTGAAGGTGTTATGATAAATATACATTTTCAAGCGTGAATGTGACAAAAGTAATTTCAAATGTGGCATTTTTTCTATGGCTTGGATATAAGCTTTGGAGTTCTAAAAATAGTTTTCTAAAGCTGTACCCTCAAATACGAAAACAAAAAGTGGTAAAAGTAAGCAAAATATGACACTACTATATTCTATCAACTGGTCTTTAAGTAAAGTCTTTGAGTCTTTAAGTAAAGTATATAATGACTCAAAGAATGTATACCTATATATATATGAATGCAGCAGTGTACATATACAAGCTAGTTTGCTAGACATATACAGTATAGTATGTAAAGAGTGTAGTCTACAGGGTACAGGGTACAGTGCAGTTTAGTACTGCAGTCTGCCATGCTGCATAAGTGAATAAGTGAATGATAAATTGATCAGTAAAGAGTGAAGGCAGGAGAAAGGGAAGAGAAATGAGGTACTTCCATTTTTTAATAAGCACAAACATGCACAAGGCATGTTACCCCCCCCCCTGGTCTTTCAGTGTGGTGGTGCATAGGTAAGTTGCAAATCTGGACAAAACTAAGTTGTACCAGATGGGTGAAATTTTTAGGTTGGGCATATATGTTTGCAGTTAAATAATAACCAACAAAAGCTTTTTTAAAAATAATCAGCAATTAAATTAAAATAAAAAATATCAATGCAATTTACAATAAAAACTAAATTAAAACAAATAATAACAGTTTTAGCAAAAAATAGCCATTTTAAAGTTTAATAAGTCTGATTTCTAATAATATATATTCTTCAAAAAAGTTGGCATAAAGACAACTATGGGCTCAGGATAATTTTTTTAATTTTACATGATAATAAAATTTAAAAAAATAACATTAATTTTTTTTTGGCCATGATCCTGACTATGGCTATGGGCTATGGCTATTTAGTATATTAAAAAAGAACAATTTCTATCTTATTCTAATAGTACCATGGGAATAATTTTCTGCTTATCTACAAGGCACACTGACGAGATAGCTGCTCTTTTACATATATGCCTCAGAATAATTTAGTTTGTTATTTATGGTTGGAGTGCAGTAAAACAAAACGCCATGACTAGGGACATGGCGGCCGTGCCTCTAACTCTATGTCTAAGGTCACGGCCGCCGTGTCCCTAGCTCTGTGTATGGGGACATGGCGGCCGTGTTCCTAGTAATCTACCACTCACATGACTGGGGGCACAGCCACACAGCAGTTGTCTATGAACAATGGGCTTTGACACACATTGCTTGATTAAATTTTTTCGTTTCTCAGTTAATATAAATGTTTTTACAGTCTACAAGGCTTTTCACAAAGTTTACTCCAGAATTCTGATTCTGGAAATTTGTTCGATTTTTCGCTGCTTTCTAAATAATTGTTTTTAATTATGAATATCAGGAGTGTTTACCTGCAGTTTGTATGCTTGCCTTGCTCTATTCTGTATGTGCAGTGTGCACCCGTTTCTCTCTTCAATCCTCTCTACTGGACAAATTGATTATCTACTGTATATATACTAATATTATCATGCTATACATGCATCCACTAACCACCCCATTCTATGTTGGATGCGCTAACATACATGTATATAAAGTAATTGCATGGCGCTACATGTATTTTTGTAAGGTACTCTAGGCATAGGGGGGCCGTAGCCTAGCGGTAGCGCAGCTGCTTTGATGTGCCAGCAACCCAGGCTTGATTCCAAGTGCAGTCACATTAATTTGGGGCTGAATTGGAATCTTGGCTTGGCTCTACTCGTGCAATTAACAGCCCTGAGAGCCAACCCCCCAAGGCGCAGTGAAGTGTACATGCCTAACAATAAAATAAAGTTAGGGCTGCTGTACACTCCTGTGTGAGTGTATGCCTGCGTACATATCCCTGCGCTTGTATGCTTGCTCAGGGGAGTTGGCGGAATGGGCAGCAATGCCTTTTGCCGGTTGTGTGCCCATGTCGCTTAAAGTGCACCAGGGTGCACACAACCCCCTGCCTCTAATAAAAAAATACTCTAGGCATGGTAGGTAAGAAGTTCAATTCTTAAATTATATTCCTGCAAACAGTCAATTTCAACAAAAATGCTTGAGATATGTATGCATCGAAAAAAGCAATAATAAATAAAATAAAAAATGAACAAGTTTGCATATTCCACGACACAGTATACTTGTGCGATATAGTAGTATAATTTAAAAGGAGTTTTAGTATATTGGATTGACACAATATTTGACCATCTTTATGGACACTACTGACAACGTTCGAGCTACCTTACGTACATGTATCGAATCATTTTGCATTTAAAGCCCATTGTTCAGAGACAACCGCCGTGCCCCCAGGCATATGAGTGCCATAGTCTGGATCATGCTGGGTGCACACCCAAACAAAAATTGAATAATTACAAATGCATACCAGAAAAAATGTAGTGCACGCCGATTCTCAAAAATATGCTGGTGTTGCAACAATAAATGACCTTTTTTATGTTGTGACAATAAAGTAATTCTTTTAAATTGTGTAATAGACCCTTATTACCAGATAATTTGGTTGCTTTTATGCTTTTTCGGCAATACTATTTTTAGGTGAAAAGTTAATACACGCAAAAATTTGTTTAAATGCTCTTTACGAGCTAAAAAAAACGGGAAAGCTTGAAATTTGGACTTAAAAATGAACTTATTTACCTTTTATCTACTTCACAATTACTCTTATGCGTGATTCCATAAAGTGCATGCCAGGTGTGCATGCATACTCTCTTCTTAGGAGTGATGCACACCAACTGTGCACGCCTAATTTTGGCGTGCAAGGCCAATGCATGCCCAAATTTTTGGGCGTATACTACATGATCTGGAGTGTGGTGTGAGTGGTAGATTACTAGGAACATGGCCGCCGTGTCCCCATACATAGAGCTAAGGACACTTGGCCATGCCGCGAGTCCACATAGCTAAAGACATGGCCACCATGGCTCTAGGCACAGAGTAGCATGGTAGCTAGGGACACGGCGGCCGTGTCCTTAGACATAGAGTTAGAGGCATGGCTGCTGTGTCCCTAGTCATGGCGAAAACAAAATAGCTTTGCTTAAACATTTGTTTTAAAAAAGTAAAAATTTAATGGCCTTTTAAGCAAAAAACACTTTTTCCATCCATTAGTTGACAGGCATGGATCCAGAAAACTTTTGAGGAGAGGGCCAAACTATACCAAACACTACAACCCAATATTGAAAAATAGACCTGGCATAGTTGCAGTCCAAAAAAGTATGACCAAATTTTTTTGGTTGTGGCAAAAGGGAAGGGGGGCCATGGCTTTCTTGGCTGCCTTTCTATATCTGTCCTTGACTTATGAGTTATGATTTAAAGTAAATTACTTTAGTAAGTATTTATAATTTAGAACTAATTTGAGTTTATATATCAATGCTTCCTATTGTCAATTCAAATTTGCTTTTAATAAGCTATCAACTATTTACATATAGCATATATAAGATAAGAGCAGCTATCTCGTTAGTGTTCTATATAGATAAGCAGAAAATTATTCCCACGGTACCATTTATACATGTACAACAGTCAGCCAAGTCGGCCAATCTGGCCAACCAAGGTAAGTTACAAAAATGCCTACCCAAATAAATACCTAAGTAGTACTTAGTAAGTTAGTAGATAATGAGGCATTTTGCTTTAATAGGACAGTCATAATTATTCCTGCCATTTACCTAAAGCTGTATAAATTTTGCTTTAGGGTTTCTTTTACATGTAAGTCGCATTTTTGTCTAAAAACTGTTGCATTTTTTGTTAAAACTAGGGGTTGGACGTGATCACGATTTCGTGAATTCACATCCATTTTTTTCACGATTGTTATTTCCTTGAAACCTGTTCACGACAGTCGTGAATTTCCACTTTATTATATTTTTATTAGAAATACAACTTTTCTACTTGGTTTACCAAAATATGTGAACACAAATGTGTAAAAGAGCAATAAATTTTAATTTTGTTGACTTGACAGCATTACTGAGTAGGCCTAGCTATTATCAATTTATAAATATTTCTTTTCTTGTTTTGTTATTTTCAACACTTGTAACTTATAAGCTCAAAATACATGTATGCAAATATAAATTCACAATCACAATATGATCATGCCTGACTTTAAAAATTTCACAAAATTTTACGCCCAACCAAAATTTTCTGATTGTCTGACCTCTAGGCCTAGTTAAAACTAAGTTGCATGGCTGACCGAATTTTGGAGTTGGAGGTTGTGCATGTATGTACCATTGGAATAAGACAGAAATTATGCCTATGGTACCATGGGGATAAGCACTGCCAACATTAAATAAAAGCTAAAATATGACATTGACATGGTTAAAAATTAATTTGTTGTCTTATTGAACTCAGCACCCTAGCCTTATTGTAGAAATAAGAAAGTATACTAGACTATTAGACCTACTTTCTTTAAGACTAAAGGCCTAAAGATTTGTAAAAAAACCAAACTTACATTCTTGGGTCCATTGTGAGAAAAAATATGAGCTAGGCCTACTGATTTAAACTTATTAATATTAGGCTTGTTTAGCCCTAACACTTGGCCCACTAAATAAATACTAGGCCACTAGCTTTTAAGGCTAGGCCCTAAATATTTAATATAGACAGTTGCGGTTCCCTTTTGTAAACAGAAAAAAAGCAATAATTCATTCAACTGATTAGAGACAGACAGGATAGTATAGAAATCAGATAACACGGTTTTCAGTGCCCGTGTCCGCGGCGTCATAATATTAAATAGCGCTACACGAGAACCTAATTTTTAAATTTAGAAACATACTTATTAAAACAAAGCTTTTAGTTTAGAAATAATTTACTGCTAAACTTACAAAATATAATTATTTAACGATTTAATACAAAAAATCAATTTATAAAAAAAATTTGAATTTAAAATTTCTTGTAAAAATTTCGCCGTCCGTCAGCCGCGGCTTCCTAGTGGGTGCTGACCAACGACAAGCGCCATACAAATTCGGCGACAGAGTCATCATGGGCAAATTCGACGACAGAATAATTCTGTGTAATCCACAGCTTATTAGTTTTTTTGTACAATGGTCGGCCTATATGATAATGAATACAATCTCTACTTCAGTAACAGCCAAGTAAGACACTTCGCCCTTCGGTAAAAAATTGACCACTTCGGTAACAAATTAGATTTACGACTAGGGGGGCCTACCAACGCTATATCTTAATGGTAGGGCCAGTGTTGGGCAAGTTACTCAAAAAAAGTAACTTGCGTTACTGTAACTTAAGTTACCACTTTTTAAAAAGTAACTTACGTTAGCCTAGTAACTTTGAACAAAAACCCGGTAACTTTTAAGTTACTTCCGTTACTTACTTCCGTTACCTATGTTATTAACAAAATTTTCTGCTTTTTTTAACATTGCAAATGTGATGGAACAGCACAAATGATCGCGAAAGCCAGGAGGAAGAATACAACAACATTAATTTCAGTAACTGTATTAAATTTTAATCACTTTAGGCCCTTTCCGTAAAAAGAAGAGAAGCTGAAGGTCAGAAACGTTAAAGGCAAAACGCAATTTAATTTTTAATAACATTATAAGTTATAATACACAAGGACAACTTAACGTAACTTCAGTTGTCCTTGATAATACATCGCTCGTAATAAGTATCTGGCTTTACTCCACTCTACAGTCTGCTTTACTAGTATTTTTATTTATTTTCAATTATTATCATTAATATTAAATTATTGTGCAGTGCAGTGCAGTGCCAGTGGACTTTAGTGGTGTAGCCAGGGAGGCCGCCTTAACAATCGTTGGGGCGGCAACTTCACCCCACCTGCAAGACACCCCACCTGGGGGGGGGGTGGGGTTGGGCGTGGCGGGTAC
Organism: Macrostomum lignano; assembly: GCA_002269645.1. NCBI lineage: Eukaryota > Metazoa > Platyhelminthes > Macrostomidae > Macrostomum > Macrostomum lignano. Next base: position 742,554 of record NIVC01000029.1, on the reverse strand, counting down.
CAAAAACCATGAGGCGATTTGAGTGCCTGCGGCGCTTAAATGAGTGCCTGCGGCGCTTAAATAAGTGCCTGCGGCGCTTAAATAAGTGCTTGCGGCGCTAAAATGAGTGCCTGCGGCGCTAAAAGTGGCAATAACATGAGGCATGGCCAGCCAGGCCAACCCGCCCCCCCCCCAATTAAAATTCCTGGCTACGTCGATCACTGAGTGGATTTGTGGAGACTACAGATGAATTTCTTTCTTTGGTTGTTTGTTTCTAAGAACTAAACAAAATATTTTTATTAACTTAAAAACGAAAAGCAAAAATATTTTACCGAAAATAACAAAGTAAAAACATGTTTCAAGTATTTCTTTATTAATTACAGCGTAATACCGTATGATATTATTCACTTAGTTTTGAATTTAGGAATGAAAAATGCTAAAAATGTGACAACTGGCGTAATAGCTAAGCATATCAGTTTTAAATTTAAATATTGCGATTGTTGCAAAGTAACTGTAACGGACTTCCGAAATTTGAGTAACTTACCGTTACTCCGTTACCAAAATAGGAAAGTAACTTGCGTAAGGAACGCTTTACGAAAAAGTAACTTGCGTTACCATTTACAAGTTACTCGGTAACGGAAGTGCCCAACACTGGGTAGGGCCTAATAAACTTTGTCAACTATTAGTTAAATAATTAACATTTTAACTGGGGGCCCTAGGCCTAGACCTATTTTTTTGCAAAATCTTTTTTGAGCATAGGCCTATCAATCAATCAATAGGGGCCTACTCAATACATACTGTTATTTCCACTTCTTCTTACCAAAGTGGCTGTTCCCAAAATGCCTATTACTTAAATTCTAATTCAAAGTCAAATTATATTTGACTGTTTTGACATAAATTGTTACCAAAGTGGCTGAATTGGACTGTTACCTATAACATTATTAGCTAGGCCTAATAGCTTTCCTTTTCAATTGAGTTTGGTTTAGGCCTGGTTTTGGCTTTGGCTTAGGCCCATTTTTTATCTGGTACTTTTCAAATGTACTTTAATTTCTTGGAATTTTTCATTTATTCTTGAGGATAGGGGGGCTAGGCCTATACCTACGCAATGTTTATTCAATCTAATCTAGACTCCGGAAGGTTACATGTAAGGCCTACACTGGAAAATTCCAACATCCAAATGACCACTTTCAAAGTTGGTATACAAACTTTGGCATACAAATTTTGGTGTTCAAATTCATGCTAATATTTTTTGCATACAAATTTTGATGAATAAATTCATAGCGAGCATGAAAATTATTATGTAAATTAATGTTTTACATGAATTAATGTTCTTAGGCCTATTATCATGGCAATATACCATGACACAAAAGCTGCTGTGACAATGCCAGATGGTCTATCAGATTTCTTTGAGACCTCCTTGTCCTCAGGGGTTCTTCAAAAAGATATGCTAGCATTGTTCTTGTTCATGCTAGTGCTTGACTAGGTGCTGCGGACTGCACTTCCTTCCAACAATAATGGCTTCCTGCTGCGGCAACTCGTGGCTCAACATCAACCGGAGAGGCGGCTCAGCATGCTTGGTTATACCAATAATCTTGCCCCTGTTGTCCTCTACTGTTGAGGGCACCCAGCGATAGCTTGATTGACTGGTTGCTATTGCAAGGAGTGTTGGCCTGATGATCAATGTGCAAAAGACTGTCCTGCTATGCATGCCAGATAACATTGAGGCTGCTATCCTATGCCAAGGCACTGACAGACAGCAATGGAACTTCTGCAATGTCAGCCTTTAGTAACAAACTAAGGTAAGTTTGTCTACCTTAGTGGTCTGGTCCCCAATGTATAGGAAGATCTGTGTCATTGCTGCAGGCTTGCCTAGGCTGCCTTCCGCTCTGTGAGGGCAGTCCTGCAGTCTGAGGCCTTTCCGGACTGCCAGAGGGCAGCACTGTTCCAGGCAATAGTCGAAACCATCCTGCTTTACAATGCTGAGACCTAGATGCTGACAGACTTGCTTGAACATCAAGTTGACGCAGCACACACTGGCCTACTGCGCACCGCCTTCAAGATCAACATTGAGTGAGTCACCAATGCAGCACTCTAAATAGGCCTACAATTCATATAATACAAAATTGTCATTTAGATGGTTGCAAAATGAAACCTTCTCCCTTTACTTTCTTTATCTAATCCCCCCAATATTATTTTAAACAACTTTACCATTTGAAGTATTGTATTGCAAAAGTAAATATATAGTGTGGCTTATTGATTTGTACAGATATAATTTTGCAATATCTATTATTTTTATAGCAATATAATAATGTGAAAACTGATCTTGTTTTGACTTTAATAGGGATCATATAACAAATCAATGGCAATGCATAGTCCCAAAGTCCAAGGGGATTAGGGCCTATATAATTAAGCTATAGTGTACAATAGAGAAGATTGCAAAACAAAAGAATGCCAATAGTTAGCATAGGCCTCTTTCTAGTCAATTTGGTAACAAGGTATAGTAAAAACTATTAAGTATATATTATTAAACATTTATATTGATTATTAGAGTTATTCTATTATTTTTTACTATTATCTTTTCTAATATTTATCTATGCAGATTAAATAGAATAGTTACAAATGTCTTGATACTATATATGTTGCATTCTCTTTTAAATCTTAGCATGGCAAATAAATAATATGCATATAAAAATTACAATGCAACTAATTTTTTGTTTTTTTATTTTAAATGTTGTTAAAAAAAAGAATAATTTCTTAAAAGCTTTATATTTGTATAGTTCATATGTACAAATGAGTAAGTGAATATAAATCTCTAATTTAAATTTATAGTCATATACTAATTCAATTGGAATTGATACTTGATAGTCTACCTTTCTATTAGTCAAACAACTGCAGCAAGTCCAGATGTTTAAAAAAGCAACCATATCTTTTTGTCAATACTCTTAAGCTTCTTCATTTTTATGCCTCAGAAAGTGAAAAAGCTTAGGTTAAGTTAAGAAGTTCTAAAGAAAAACTAAAAATATTATTTATGGGAGAATAGGCACATAGCTAATCGCTTTTTGGTTTTAGGGTCATAGATGTCAATGTTTTATCATCACCTATGACTGTCATGTTGACCTTCTTTGATTCCCTATTGTTGAACTATTGGAGCATATATAGGCAGTGGGAACATTACCAGTTATACCAGTTAACCCACGCCTATTTCTGGTCTTCTATTAGGTTTTCAGGCATTTACCTGGCTAATTGCCAATTGAGATTTGTGTTTAAAGTCTATATTGCCCTTATCAACTTAAAAAACTAAAAATGAATTATGGTTTCCAATGGTCACTCATGAATTGACGGCTGCTAGCCATAAGAGTATTTGACTATGTACATTGTTAACTGCTATATAATCATGATAGATATACTAGCATTTATATTAGTGATGGACCAAATATAGATTTTTGCAAGTTTCCCAAACCGAATCCAAATATACAAAAAAATTCCAAATCCAAATTTGAATATTCAAATGTAGAAAAAAAGTGAAAGGTAAATGGCAGGAGTAACTATGACACATTTTGTCACAAAATGCCTCGTCATCTAATTAGTAATTGTATTAGCGCTGTACATTAATTTACTGACAGGATTCTATCTATCTCAGGCTTATACTACATAATATCTATCTAGTATCTGAATTGAATTGAACTTAGAATTGAACTTTTTTCTTATATATCTAATCTAACTAATTTCAATTACTAATTAATACTAACTGACATTACATATATACAATTTGATAACTTTACCATGTATAGTGCACATAAAGTCTGTTGCATTTGTATTTTGAAAAAAAACAGTGATGATTACACTTAAAAAATGATTACCTAAAATGTTTCTGCAACTTTAGGTTGAATGCCTCAAAGGTCCCAAAGTTAAGTAACTTTACTTAATAACACTTTTTAAAAATATACATTACTGCAAAAATAGACAATTGTAAAAACCAACAATATGACATAAAATTTTGGATTCCCATTTTTTTAATTTACTTTCCTTTTTCTTTATATGTAAAGTAACAAGCTCAGAGCTCATAATCTATCTCTAATAAGTTACATTTTCTCATCAAAAAGAATTATCCCTTAAACTACAACACATGGTAAATTTTTTTAGTTAATAACAACTTAATAACACTGATTGATCTATTGTATGTAGTTAAAAAGTTTTAAGTTAGTTATATAAGGCACTAAAAAATTGTATTTATAATATGTGTATAGCTAACTTTATGAACAGATGCAATTGAATTATATAGACAAAGCAGCTATCCATTGTCCCACGCTATATAAACAATATTTAAAATTATTTGAAATAATTGTTTAAGGCCAATCAAAATACATTCATGAGACAATGTCATTATGCATATGGTTTTGTTGGTTGCAAAACCATGTATATAATCTACCATTATTATAGTGTATTTTTGTTTTAGTATTGTAAATAATAAACTTTAGAATGGCTTAGGCAATTAATGGCCTTTACTGCCTACCAGATTTATAGGCAGTTAATGGAGCTTTGGCCATAGACAGCTTGTTGTATTAACTAATTGTGTGCTCTCTCTAATGCTCAATTAGTGGGTGAATGATTTGGCCTGTCTGGTAAATAAGCATTGTAAAATGAATATGGCTGCCTTAACTTTAGCTACTGCACCAAATGTAACTACTTATATCTGCCCTTAGTAGCAAGAAAGCCAAACAATAATAATGTTCCAAGTAGAGCCTAATCTAGACCACTGAAATCTATATGGCAAACTTATCTGGTGAATAACTAGCTATCTTACTCAAAATACTATCACTTCATGCCTTTGATTTTTCCTGCCAGACCTCTTTAGTTAAGCTATTCGATATAAATTATTTACAATCGAGAATTGAGAAAATCAAACAAGCATGCAGACTGTGTCAAACATTCTGCAAGGCAATCCATTTTCTACACCAGTGGGTCAGTTGGTTGAACGAGCCACCGATGGGGCCCAATCAGGAGAGGACTGGGCTCTGCTAATGGCCGTATGCGATGCTGTTAACGAATTAGAAGAGGGACCTCGCGATGCTCTTCGAGCGATTCGTCGACGATTAACAACATCGGCTGGGCGCAGCAACAGTGCTGTCCAGTACAGTCTGAGTGTGCTGGAGACTTGCGTCAAGAATTGCGGATTCAGATTTCACCTGATGGTTGCTAAGTGAGTTCTTATTTTTGCTGATCCATTTAGCTGATCTTTTGGTTAATAAACAGATAGATAGACAGATAGATAGATAGATAGATAGATAGATAGATAGATAGATAGATAGATAGACAGATAGTAGATAGCGAGAAAGAGCGAGATAGATAGATAGATAGATAGATAGATAGATAAATAGATAGATAGATAGATAGATAGATGATAGATAGATAGATAGATAGATAGTAGATAGCGAGAAAGAGCGAGCGAAGCGAGCTCTTTCGAGCTTGCTTGCCGCAGCCAATCACGCTGAAAGCACGCACACAAGATCACCGGAAACGATTAAGGCAGCTGGAAAGCCAATGGGCGCGGTAAGCGCTTTTATCCAGAGGAACTACCTGCTGGAACCAGCCATGCCGAACGAAAATCAGACTACTCAAGTAGTGCAAAAGAGTGCGAGCAACTACCGAGAAATCTAATTTTCGTAACCGCTCCGGTGCAGGTCCTGGCAATAGATGGTAGATAGCGAGAAAGAGCGAGCGAAGCGAGCTCTTTCGAGCTTGCTTGCCGCAGCCAATCACGCTGAAAGCACGCACACAAGATCACCGGAAACGATTAAGGCAGCTGGAAAGCCAATGGGCGCGGTAAGCGCTTTTATCCAGAGGAACTACCTACTGGAACCAGCCATGCCGAACGAAAATCAGACTACTCAAGTAGTGCAAAGAGCGAGATAGATAGATAGATAGATAGATAGATAGATAAATAGATAGATAGATAGATAGATAGATGATAGATAGATAGATAGATAGATAGATAGATAGATAGATAGATAGATAGATAGATAGACAGCTGCATTACTTAGCCCTGTCAGAGAGGATTAAAGTCACCCCATTCGCCGCCCCTCTGAAATCTCCGTTCCCAGACGCGACTTCCTGGACGAGCTGGTCCGCCTCATCAGCCCCAAGAACGAGCCGCCGCAGCAGATCCAGGACCGAGTGCTCGGCCTGCTCCAAGCATGGTCGGATGCGTTTCGTGGTCGGCCAGAACTGCACGAAGTCGAGCGTCTGGTTGAGGAATTGCGCAGCAAAGGCGTCGAATTTCCTATGACCGATCTTGACTTCATGGCGCCGATCAACACCCCAGCCAGATCCGCAGCCTCCGCAGCCGCCGCTTCTAATAATCACGATTCGATGGCGGTTCTCCCTAGCAACGACTTTGGCGCCGATTCTGGCCCCGTATCGCCAAATCGACGTCCGCAGCAACAGTCTAAACAGCAGCAGCAGCAGCATCATCACTCTACTCAGCTTCATCAGCAGCAGCAGCAGGTCTCCGGTCAAAGGTCGAGACCAATCGCAACGCCTAGTCCTGAACAGTTGGCTAAGCTGCGCTCAGAATTAGACATTGTGCTTGGAAATGTTAAGGTGATTACTGAAGTTTTGTTATGAGCATAGTAAGTCTATGAGTATCATCTTTATGAGCAGGAGTATTACCGGTACGAATGATGTGTTCCTTACTACTAAGACTTTCTTAGTAATCAAGGAACAATCACTTCTAGCAACTTCTGTGGTGTGGTATCTGTAGTTCGGACCAATCGGAAGCTTCGAATTAACAATGGGATCCCTGCGCCGCGCTGCGGTTTCAAATAAGCCTTCTCCTTCTAGTAGTGCCTTAACACACTCTAGGTATAGCTCCGGTTTTCACTGATAGACTTCTAGGATCTATCAGGGTAGGCATTCTGGAGACTACAACCAATGGAGTCTATAAACTCAGGAGTCTCAATAGACTCTACTACACAAATTACAATGAGTCGACTCAAACACCAGGCGCAAATGAGTAAAGCTTACCGCAAGAACTCAGCCGAGTCTCGATTGACTTTGTCTAAAGGAATTCTGAGGCTCCGATCCACTTCGGACCACTTGTATTTATAGGCAACTTTTGCGAAATATAAATAGCAGCATGATTCATCTTTTTGGTATAAATAGTAACATGACTCGTCTTTGCATTATAAATAGTAACATGACTAATTTGTGCGTTATAAATAGTAAGGTGATTCATTGTTCGTTACACATAGTTACATGTTTCATAGTTTACGTTAAAAATAGTAACTTGACTCACGGTTCAAGTTCTGCTGCGCATGTTTGCATTAGTCTACTTACAGTAGCACTCTATGGATAAACTTCTACATTAACAATTTTATGATTTTTTTGTGGGACGTAGAACACTACACGAAATACTTTTTTAAGTATTGTTGCTTTTATTGGAGCATTTTAATTATGAGTATTGTGACTATATGATCATCATCATGATTATGAGTATTGTGACTATATGAGCATCATCATGATTATGAGTATTGTGACTATATGATCATCATCATGGTTATGAGTATTGTGACTATATGATCATCATCATGGTTATGAGTATTGTGACTATATGATCATCATCATGCTTATGAGTATTGTGACTATATGATCATCATGATGATTATGAGTATTGTGACTATATAATCATCATCATGGTTATGAGTATTGTGACTATATGAGCATCATCATGGTTATGAGTATTGTGACTATATGAGCATCATCATGGTTATGAGTATTGTGACTATATGATCATCATCATGCTTATGAGTATTGTGACTATATGATCATCATCATGCTTATGAGTATTGTGACTATATGAGCATCATCATGGTTATGACTATTGTGACTATATGATCATCATGGTTATGACTATTGTGACTATATGAGCGTCATCATGATTATGAGTATTGTGACTATATGATCATCATGGTTATGAGTATTGTGACTATATGAGCATCATCATGATTATGAGTATTGTGACTATATGATCATCATCATGGTTATGAGTATTGTGACTATATGAGCGTCATCATGATTACGACTGTATACAATTGCATTTTGCCCCATCACACAATCAGGTATTCAACGAGATGCTGAACGAGCTGTCACCAGACTCGGTGCAACCGGAGGACCTGTCACTGTTGCAAGAGTTAAATCGCACTAACCGGCAGATGCAGCAGAGAATTGTTGAACTAGTGGACGTCATAGCCAACGACGAAGTTGTCGGAGAGCTGCTGCGTATTAATGACGATTTAAACAACGGATTTCTGCGATTCGATCGGTTCGAACGTTATCGAGAGGCGAATAGGTTTGTTTCTCTAAGTTTGATAGCTTATCAAGTTATGACCAACTCCTAATTATGATCAACCTCTAAGTATTACCAACTACTAAATATGACCAGCCGCTAGGTATAACGAACTCCTTATTATGATCAACACTTAAAAATGACCAGCCCCTAAGTATGACCTACTCCTACGCATGACCAACCGATAATTTATGACCAACTCTGAATTTTGACTAAGCATCAAGTATGGCCAACCGTAAATGTCTTTTAGTTACAGAAACTTTCAATATCACCGAGTTTAAAGTCTACTGACATTCAAATGTAACTTTCGAATCATCCATATGAACCTTATAATATAATACAGCCAATTATCACACTTGTTCTGCAAAATCTTGATTTACAGCGCATTAGAAACCTCCCGTGGTACTGTTAAATGCTAATATTAGTTCATTTTATTTATTCCACAGGCAACTACAAGTGCAACAACAACAGCAGCCTTCGTTTAATCCCATGTTCAATCGGCCTGATGCTCTGCAGCAGCCGCCTCCGGTTCCAGCTTCATCGCAGCCTCCCGAGTCGCAGGCGGCACCGCTGATTGATTTCTCTACACCAGACGAGCCGAAGCCGTCATCCATTGGTCAGCAGTTGGCTGGCCTGCAGATTACCCAAGCCGGTTCGCAATCTGTTCAACAGCAGCAGCCATTGGAACAGTCTGATGAATTCGACATGTTTGCTAACAGTCGGCAGGTATTGTTAGCGGCTAGCTGAGCATTGATGCATAGTTTTATTCTTTAGTAATAAGCCCTCCCAGATCCTCAGTTGCTGGGCCAGCCTCGCAGATCCTCAGTTTCTGGGCCAGCCTCCCAGATCCTCAGTTGCTGGGCCAGCCTCCCAGATCCTCAGTTGCTGGGCCAGCCTCCCAGAGTGTCAGTTGCTTGGCCAGCCTCCCGATCCTCATCAGTTGCTGGGCCAGCCTCCCAGGTCCTCATCAGTTGCTGGGCCAGCCTCCCGATCCTCATCAGTTGCTGGGCCAGCCTCCCAGAGTCAGTTGCTGGACCAGCCTCCCAGAGTGTCAGTTGCTGGGCCAGCCTCGCAGATCCTCAGTTTCTGGGCCAGCCTCCCAGATCCTCAGTTGCTGGGCCAGCCTCCCAGATCCTCAGTTGCTGGGCCAGCCTCCCAGAGTGTCAGTTGCTGGGCCAGCCTCCCGATCCTCATCAGTTGCTGGGCCAGCCTCCCAGGTCCTCATCAGTTGCTGGGCCAGCCTCCCGATCCTCATCAGTTGCTGGGCCAGCCTCCCAGAGTGTCAGTTGCTGGACCAGCCCTTACTCATGAGTATCCTCCCAGAGACTGGAATGCTCCACGGAGCCCCCCAGATCCTCAGTCAGTTGTTGGGGCACCGTGCCAGATTTTCCTGAAGGCGTTAGTATGAGCAATGAGCACCCTACGTCCTTCAGCTGGAACTGTCGTGATTATTTTTGGAATAACCCGGGGATTTTCAAGCTCTTTAATAGTAGCAAGTAATCTCATATCTGATACTTTTTACTTGAATCTACCTACGTCTCAGGCATTCGATCGCAACCGAGCTGGCATGAGCGGAGCTGCCGCCTACGCAGGCGCCACTGACGGTGGCCAGCAGCTGGCGACCGGCCTGCAGAACGGCCTGGCTCAGCGCACCGGCATGGCAACAGCGGGGGGAGCGGCATCCCAGACGGCTACGTCAGGCGTTTCCAGCTCGGATTTCAACTTGTTTCTTCAACAGCAACAGCAGCAGAACTCTAGCGCTGGCACCGCTGCTTCTTCGTCGGATCGTTCGCGTACGCTGAAGCACCGAGACGACCAACCTGAGGATACGTTATTCGCTCTGTGATTATTGATTAATAATATGCGAGCGTACTACATTTTTTCTACGTGACATTAAATTACGGATCGATTATAGTTTTATGCCTGTTCAAACGTTCTTATTCCAATGTCTTAATTTTGTCACCGCATTAACTGTATTAAGGCCTAGTTTGCTTTTAGCAACCCTTTAAAACGAGATGTGATAAGATTTCGATTTTTTCCGCGCGAATTTAAATAATAAATTGTGTAAGCCTCTATCGCTGAATCTTACCTTGCTGCCTTAAACATTAAATCTGCTTTGATCCTCGGTATAACTGCGCTCACATTACTTTATGAATTACTTACTTACAAGTAGTCTATAAAGTGTATAAATATCTATATTCTGATTTGTAAATATGAGGCATAAATATATTCGACCAGATATTAATTCCTGTTGTAGGCATGCATCGATCTATTTCCGCTTATCTTCTCTACTTCTAATTCCTTTCTGTGGCTGTTATGCCATTTTTATGTTGTAAATTGTAATAAAGTTTCAAGGTTAATATAATATGATTACTTTACCTTTGGCGTTATTCTTCTAGATTGCATTAAGTCAAATAATTTGTATTTTATTTTTAAATATTATATATAAATGAAATCGATTTGGTTCACACTCCGTTCAAATTTCAGTAACCTTTCTAGTTCAATAGTGTAATCGAAAAAAATTGTTCGAACTTATAATCTATCGCTTAAATTTAAGAAGTAAAACCAACCATGACTTGTGTTTTTGTTTCAAAACTTTACTTGTATTTCTACTTAGGTACAGTACAGTCAACGCAATCCATCTGGTTAAATACATCTTGAGTTTATCCTAGAAAAATAAATTTAACAATATTTTTGTTTACTTGTTTGAATGTGAGTTTCAAAGCTTTGCAAGATATGTGAAACTCCTGTAGTCCCGAAATTCAACTTATAATTATGCAGAAATTTGTTGATCTTGAAGTTAAGACAAATTTTTATCTCCGGTGCTTTACGGTGTTTTTGTAGTAAATATATATTCAGGATTGTTGTTACTACTGTCCTACTGTTTTATTCACAAAAACAAATATTGTAGTGCAATTAAAATATTTCATTAATTTAATTGAGCAGGATTCTGCTAGGATACTAGCAACGTAATACGTGAATGTTGGTTTTGTATTACAGGTACAAAATATCAAGAAGATATTTAAAATATATCGTCGTGCAATCAAAAATCGTCAGTTTTTAGACTAATCTACTAATTAAGAAGGTCAAATTTAATGAACGCAGTAAATTAATATGAATTTATAAAAATCGATCCTTCTTTTTAAGCGACTAAGCAATTTGTAACTTTCGTCCCAATACTGAATACGAGCAATTTAGGTTTCAACTTATTCCGTACTTTATAACGTTTTGTTAAACAATAACAAAGCTTTGTAATTATTTCATAAAAATAAGTAAAATATTCTTTGTTGATCTTTCTATTAAGTCTTTTTATTAATTTGTAATTTCAGTATGAAAAGAAACCTTCAGCATAAATAAGTCTTTTGCTTTGTCAGCATTTCAACGTACTTACAGGCGTATTTTTTCTATTAGTATAAAATAAGCTGAAATGGCTGGAATAGATGACGTTGACGATCTGCTGGATCAAATTGAAGGCTCATTGCAAAAAAAGTCCACTTTGACTCCTGTTAACTCTGTGAAGACCAACAATTCAACTAAGGTGAACTCTACAACTACAACAAAAACTAGCGATGCTAGCGACCTGCTCAAATCTCTTGACGAAATCGAATCTGATAGCAAGAAAAGCAAGTCACATCCACAGAAATCTTCGACTGAAGCACCGCTGACCGCCAAAGACTACTCGAATGAAACACCTACTTTAAAGTGTAGGTCTATTTTTCTGGCTGGTCCAAAGGAGATGGAGTATGGGCATTGTAGCCTAATGCAGGAGAAAGCCTGTGACAATATGCATTGCATGAAGTGCGACTTTCAAGTTTTACTTTTCCGCGGTCAACATTGGGTATCGTCTGTAAACTATATGTTCTTTCGGAACTTCATGCCTGACAGGCTAAACTTGAGTAAGAAGCTGTCTAATTCGCCGCAGCACACAGCATACTGCTGCCAATGCTCTTGGACAAGTGTCTCCAACAGGAAGCAGCTTAGCCAGGCTGACTCATTTCAATGGTGTTGCAACTCTCACAAGTCCTAACAGTTTACTTTTTGTTTGCTGTAACATCTAAGACACATGAACTTTAAATATGATAAAATACTAGATAGCTATTTAATATTTGGCTGTGCATTAGTAGTGACAAAGTATACGAAAATTTGTAATAATAAACATACTATCACAACTGTCTGTCAGTCTTAGCAGTGTTTATCTGTATCATACATTTTTCTTATTGATTCTTTCTTGTGCACATTATTTTAAAGGGTCTATTTTTTTAAATCGAATAGGCCCTATCCTAATTGAATTTTGTATAAAAATCAACTTTAGGTTTAAAGGGCATTAAACAATACTTTGTATTTATGTAACAGAAAACTTACTAGAATATCATAACATTTCAATGTCAATAATTAATTATATGAGTATGTTAACTTTTTAACACTTGCTTCTTCTGCCTTATAAGTTTATTTGCTGTTTACTATCATTCTTACAGGTTAATACAAATATTATTGACTTTTCATTTTTTACCATACTAGAGCATGCGTTTTGTGATTTTTATTAATCTAAATATACTAAATCTCTAATTAAATACTAATTTATAAATTTATAAAACTTTGCATTATAAGTTCACTTCTATTCTTCTAACTCTTTTTTTAAGGACTAACTGAACTTTTAAATAAAAGCTTTGTTTTCTAAAATTTTAAGATAGAGGTGGAACGAAGATTGAAAGAGAACAAGTAATTTATTTGAATTCAAACCAACTGAAATGGAGCTATTAAATTGAAATCAAGTTTATTCAAGTTATTTAAAGTCATAACAAATACAGTATAGTTAGTAGACGCATTCTAGTTGTATAGCAAGTTACAGAACTGAATGATAAAAAAGTAAAAAAACTAACAAAATGCGAGACACTGAAAAATCACCAACTGATGTAACTTTTGATTAAACTACTACTGTAAGTAAAATAAAGGATATACTAGATATGCAAGATTTTATTGCTTCTTATTTATCGGTATAATAAATTGAGCTGCAATTGAAAGAGTTTTAGCGCGTTTTATTCTACTGTAAGTAGCAATCAACAGTTAGTATAGGGCAGCGTATACGAATATATGCATATAGTACCAATATTGATTGTGGAAAATAATACTCAATACGTTGAATAGGAAACTAACCAATAAGTTAGGACTGACTTTAAAGAGTGGAAAAGGTGTGACGAAATAGATGAAAGTGTGACTCAAAACTATAGAGATATTGGAAGAGATTTGAACGAGGGACGGTGAGATTAGAGAGTGGGAGACGGTGAGATTAGAATAGGAGACAGTGAGATAAGAATGGTAGACGATAAGAGGAGAACGGGAGACGTTGAGATAAGAACGGGAGACGGTGAGATTAGAGTTGAAGACTATTCAAAAAAGAAAAAACCAGGAATATGCATTGATTCAGACGGCAACAGTAAGATTATAGATGCATTCTTTCTCAACCCCTCCAGTGAACACTGTTAGCACACTAAACACATTTATTACAGTAGTCAATGGCAACAATCAAACCATCTCAAGCATAATAGTTCAGGCTGCTCTTTTTCTTAGCCTGAACCTCAAGTATGGCGTCCATAAAGTCTTCGTGCGAGACGCTGGTGGCGCCACGCCTCAGCGCCAGCATGCCAGCCTCAACGCAGACCGCTTTGCACTGGGCGCCATTGAAATCATCTGTGCACCTGGCCAACTCGTCAAAATTGACATCGGACCTGACGTTCATTTTGCGCGAATGGATTTGCATAATCCTGGCTCTGGCTTCTTCGTTCGGGGCTGGAAATTCGATTTTTCGATCCAGTCGGCCCGAACGGAGCAGGGCGGGGTCGAGGATGTCAACTCGATTTGTGGCTGCGATCACCTGAAAGGTTGGAGATACAATTGAAGGGCAAGGCACCTGAGATCTGTTTGTGTTATCTGTGTGTATGCGCTGATTGTCTTTCTTATCTACCCACACTCTCAGCTCTACCCCACACCCTCTCATCTCTATCCCACACCCTCTCATCTCTACCCCACACCCTCTCAGCTCTACCCCACACCCTCTCAGCTCTACCCCACACCCTCTCAGCTCTATCCCACACCCTCTCAGCTCTATCCCACACCCTCTCATCTCTAACCCACACCCTCTCATCTCTAACCCACACCCTCTCATCTCTACCCCACACCCTCTCAGCTCTACCCCACACCCTCTCAGCTCTATCCCACACCCTCTCATCTCTAACCCACACCCTCTCATCTCTAACCCACACCCTCTCATCTCTACCCCACACCCTCTCAGCTCTACCCCACACCCTCTCAGCTCTATCCCACACCCTCTCATCTCTAACCCACACCCTCTCAGCTCTATCCCACACCCTCTCATCTCTAACCCACACCCTCTCATCTCTAACCCACACCCTCTCATCTCTAACCCACACCCTCTCATCTCTAACCCACACCCTCTCATCTCTAACCCACACCCTCTCATCTCTACCCTACACCCTCTCATCTCTACCCTACACCCTCTCATCTCTACCCCACACCCTCTCATCTCTATCCCACACCCTCTCATCTCTATCCCACACCCTCTCATCTCTACCCCACACCCTCTCAGCTCTACCCCACACCCTCTCAGCTCTATCCCACACCCTCTCATCTCTAACCCACACCCTCTCATCTCTATCCCACACCCTCTCATCTCTAACCCACACCCTCTCATCTCTAACCCACACCCTCTCATCTCTAACCCACACCCTCTCATCTCTAACCCACACCCTCTCATCTCTAACCCACACCCTCTCATCTCTAACCCACACCCTCTCATCTCTAACCCACACCCTCTCATCTCTAACCCACACCCTCTCATCTCTAACCCACACCCTCTCATCTCTAACCCACACCCTCTCATCTCTACCCCACACCCTCTCATCTCTACCCCACACCCTCTCATCTCTAACCCACACCCTCTCATCTCTACCCCACACCCCGTCATCTCCCTCTCCCTCTCTCGGACTACACAATACAACCTTGAATATTCCCACCTTAATCTCCATATTAGGCTGAAATCCGTCCAGCTGGTTCAGCAGCTCCAGCATGGTTCTCTGCACCTCTCGGTCGCCAGACTTCTCAGAATCGAACCGTTTAGTGCCAATAGCGTCTAATTCGTCAATAAAGATGATAGCCGGGGCTTTCTCTTTGGCTAAGGCAAACGCGTCTCGAACTAGCTTAGACCCATCGCCGATGAACATCTGGACTAGCTGGGGCCCGGCCAACTTCAAGAAGGTGCTCTTGGTCTGGGCGGCGCAAGCGCGAGCCAGCAGAGTTTTGCCTGATAGAAAAGTTATTAGTTTTATCAATTTTTCGGGTAATTAGGTGTTTAACAGTACCTTAATCCTGAGTTGTTTCTCAGGTGATTTTCCCCAACTGAGATTCAGAGGTGATTTTCCCCAACTGATATTCAGAGGTGATTTTCCCCAACTGAGATTCAGAGATGATTTTCCCCAACTGAGATTTAGAGATGATTTTCCCCAACTGAGATTCAGAGGCGATTTTCCCCAACTGACATTCAGAGGCGATTTTCTCCATTTGAGATTCAGAGGCGATTTTCTCCATTTGAGATTCAGAGGCGATTTTTGCCAATGGAGATTTAAAGGCGATTAACTGTGAACCCTAATAGGCTCAAAGTGTTTTTCACAATATATTTCCTCCCTGACTCACCAGTACCCGGCGGGCCATACAGCAGCACGCCCTTTGGCGGTTGAATCCCGATAGACTTAAATCTCTCCTTATGAGTCATTGGAAGCACGACGGCTTCAATTAGTTCTTGGATTTGTTTATCTAAACCGCCAATATCGCTGTATTGCTCCGTTGGTCTCTCGTCAACTTCCATAGCTTTAACTCGGGCGTCGTATTCGGCTGGCAGCTTTTCCAAAATTAGAAACGAGTCTTTGTTAACGCCGACCAGATCGGCTGGTTTCAGCTCCTCAGGCGGAACCAAACCGATGATGGGCAGGAAGTAGGTCTGTCTAGTGCTGGTCTTGATTACAGCGCACTTACCTGAGAAGTGATTGATTGATTGATTGATTCTAAGAATTGGGATCGGTAATTGGGATTGATTAACAGTGATCAGGATTCTATTGTAAAAAAAGATATTTTGATTTTGAGGGCTGGGATTCTAAGAATAAGAATCGGGATTCTAAGAATAGGTATCGGGATTCTAAGAATAAGGATCGGGATTCTAAGAATAGGTATCGAGATTATAAGAATGGTATAGAGATTCTAAGAATAAGGATCGGGATTATAAGAAAAAGGATCGGGATTCTAAGAATAAGGATCGGGATTCTAAGAAAAAGGATCGGAATTCTAAGAATAAGAATCGGGATTCTAAGAATAAGGATCGGGATTCTAAGAATAAGGATCGGGATTCTAAGAATAAGAATCGGGATTCTAAGAATAAGGATCGTGATTCTGAGAATATGGATCGGGATTCTAAGAATATGGATCGGGATTCTAAGAATAAGAATCGGGATTCTAAGAATAAGGATCGTGATTCTAAGAATATGGATCGGGATTCTAAGAATAGGTATCGAGATTCTAAGAATATGGACCGGGATTCTAAGAATAAGGATCGTGATTCTGAGAATATGGATCGGGATTATAAGAAAAAGGATCGGGATTCTAAGAATAAGGATCGTGATTCTGAGAATATGGATCGGGATTATAAGAAAAAGGATCGGGATTCTAAGAATAAGGATCGGGATTATAAGAAAAAGGATCGGGATTCTAAGAATAAGGATCGGGATTCTAAGAATAAGAATCGGGATTCTAAGAATAAGGATCGGGATTCTAAGAATAAGGATCGGGATTCTAAGAATAAGAATCGGGATTCTAAGAACAAGGATCGTGATTCTGAGAATATGGATCGGGATTCTAAGAATATGGATCGGGATTCTAAGAATAAGAATCGGGATTCTAAGAATAAGGATCGTGATTCTGAGAATATGGATCGGGATTCTAAGAATATGGATCGGGATTCTAAGAATAAGAATCGGGATTCTAAGAATAAGGATCGTGATTCTAAGAATATGGATCGGGATTCTAAGAATAGGTATCGAGATTCTAAGAATATGGACCGGGATTCTAAGAATAAGGATCGTGATTCTGAGAATATGGATCGGGATTATAAGAAAAAGGATCGGGATTCTAAGAATAAGGATCGTGATTCTGAGAATATGGATCGGGATTATAAGAAAAAGGATCGGGATTCTAAGAATAAGGATCGGGATTATAAGAAAAAGGATCGGGATTCTAAGAATAAGGATCGGGATTCTAAGAATAAAGATCGGGATTCTAAGAAAAAGGATCGGGATTCTAAAAATAAGGATCGGGATTCTAAGAATAAGGATCGGGATTCTAAGAATAAGAATCGGGATTCTAAGAATAAGGATCGTGATTCTGAGAATATGGATCGGGATTCTAAGAATATGGATCGGGATTCTAAGAATAAGAATCGAGATTCTAAGAATAAGGATCGTGATTCTAAGAATATGGATCGGGATTCTAAGAATAGGTATCGAGATTCTAAGAATATGGACCGGGATTCTAAGAATAAGGATCGGGATTCTGAGAATATGGATCGGGATTCTAAGAATATGGATCAGGATTCTGAGAATATGGATCGGGATTCTCAGAATAGGTATCGAGATTCTAAGAATATGGACCGGGATTCTAAGAATAAGAATCGGGATTCTGAGAATATGGATCGTGATTCTGAGAATATGGATCGGGATTCTAAGAATATGGATCGGGATTCTAAGAATAAGAATCGGGATTCTAAGAATAAGGATCGTGATTCTGAGAATATGGATCGGGATTCTAAGAATATGGATCGGGATTCTAAGAATAAGAATCGGGATTCTAAGAATAAGGATCAGGATTCTAGGAATAAGGATCGGGATTCTAAGAATAGGTATCGAGATTCTAAGAATATGGACCGGGATTCTAAGAATAAGGATCGGGATTCTAGGAATAGATATCGAGATTCTAAGAATAGGTATCAGGATTCTAGGAATAGATAACGAGATTCTAAGAATAGGTATCGAGATTCTAAGAATATGGACCGGGATTCTAAGAATAAGGATCGGGATTCTGAGAATATGGATCGGGATTCTAAGAATATGGACCGGGATTCTAAGAATAGGTATCAGGATTCTAGGAATAGATATCGAGATTCTAAGAATATGTATCAAGATTCTAGGAATAGATATCGAGATTCTAAGAATAGGTATCAGGATTCTAGGAATAGATATCGAGATTCTACGAATAGGTATCAGGATTCTAGGAATAGATATCGAGATTCTAAGAATAGGTATCAGGATTCTAGGAATAGATATCGAGATTCTAAGAATAGGTATCAGGATTCTAGGAATAGATATCGAGATTCTACGAATAGGTATCAGGATTCTAGGAATAGATATCGAGATTCTAAGAATAGGTATCAGGATTCTAGGAATAGATATCGAGATTCTAAGAATAGGTATCAGGATTCTAGGAATAGATATCGAGATTCTAAGAATAGGTATCAGGATTCTAGGAATAGATATCGAGATTCTAAGAATGTGTATCAGGATTCTAGGAATAGATATCGAGATTCTAAGAATAGGTATCAGGATTCTAAAAATTAACCATTGGATTCTGGGAATAGTGGACGGGATTTAAATATGTGAAAACAATCTTCAAAGTTGAAACAAAAACTAACCTTTGCGCTGCGAGTCAAGATCAACATTGGCTCCCTCATCCTCGCCCTCTGGATCAATGTCTAACAGTTCGATAACATTTGAAACCAGATAAGGTAGCTGCTTGTTGACTTTTATCTTTTCAGCATTTTCTTTGATCTTCTCCTTTTGCATGCTGGTCTCATGATTCACTCTGGTCAATTCTGATCGCATAATTCGAATCTCATTGTCAAGGAGACGAGTTCGCCGAACGATTTCATCATTGGACATTCGTAAAACTTCTATGTCCTGTGATTAAGGTAGTTTAAGAAATAGGTTTAATAGTGCATATCATAAAATGTTTACTTTAATTTGTTATTCTGGATTTGGACCCCATATGCCAAATTCGAACCCTGTTTTTTTCTTACCTAGATGCAATTTAATTTAAGTTCTAAACTTTTTGTACTTTTGGTTTCATTTGATATTTCAATTATTTTACAAACTCAAAACAGCTTCAGTAACTTCTTTGACTCAGAGGCTTGGCAATGTAAAAGCTAAGCCAATAAGGTAATGATATTGGTATTTCATTTGACTTTTTACTGATGGAAAATGGAAAATGATATTGCTACAGCTATTTGAGATATATCTATAATGTTTCGTGATATTAGTAGTTTCTATAGCCTAAATAGTTTACATAGTTTTTTAGTATACTGCAAATAGTACTTAGGATAGCCTACTCTAAGTCTGACTACTTTTCATTTATTTTCAGAACTTTGTGAACATTG
Organism: Macrostomum lignano; assembly: GCA_002269645.1. Taxonomy (NCBI): domain Eukaryota; kingdom Metazoa; phylum Platyhelminthes; family Macrostomidae; genus Macrostomum; species Macrostomum lignano. The sequence continues at coordinate 722,743 of NIVC01000029.1, read as the reverse complement.
AGCTAAAGATTATCATACATGTTTATTTACATTCTATTTGATTTTGTTTAACTGTTAATATATATGATACTCTAAATTATAAATTTAAAGTAAAATACACTTGGTATTAGTCAAAACTGACACTCTAGATTTAAAGGAAGAGTTTGAAAAGCTTGTCATTGCAGTTTAGGGGCCTAATAAGCTCAATTGTCAATTGAGCTTAAAAATAGTACGCTTGTAGTTTTGATGTCATAGTGAAAAAATGAATCTAGAAGCCTTAAAAAATTTTAATTTAATCTAGAACTCTCAGTCTTAAGAGTTAGTATTAAGCCATAGTTTGGGAGGCAACATGCATGCTGGGATTTCCCAGTATACAAAAAAGGTAAGTCCTTGCCATTTTTTAGCATACATAAGCACACACCCCAACATACAAAACACAATGGAAAATTTTTGGCTTACATCTATGGCATGCCTGCAAACAATTTAGGATCAATTAAAGTGACTTTATATAAAATACTCTATATACAACATCGTCAATATGGACAATAAAACAATATTTTTTATATATTATAGGGCTAGGGCCTACCCTCAAAAACAATTTTCTTTAGGCCTATTTTAGTGCACATTGCAAAAGTGCATATTTTTAAGTTTGTTAATCTATATGAATAATAAATTCTAAGAATGAAAAAAGTATACAACTTTGATGTAAATATTTGAAAACATTTTTAGTCCTAGTGTACAAATGTGGTCCTGTACTTTTCTCCCACTAGACCCAGCATATATTAATATACAATATAAACTATGGGTATTGTATAGAAAAAAGCTTGAAAATATTTATATTATAGTATAAATTTTAAACTTTCTAGCTTTTAAGCTTGTTACAATACATTAAGACAAAAGTTTGGTCAGATCAATTTTCCACTATAAATAGCAGGCCTAGTATATATAGGCCTCCTAGACAAGAAAGATAAATAATCAACTATCTTATCAGCCAAAAAGGGTCCCTTTATATAATACAAAAAGTCATTTATTGTTGCAATGCAAAAAAGGTCTTGATTTGCCTACATTTAATTTAGGCCTATACGGCTATATTTAATTTTGCCTAAATTTAGCCTAAATTTGAGAGTGCAAGTGTGTACTTTTTGCATACATTTGTAACTCTTCAATTTTTGTTTGGGTAGGGCCTATCCACCTAACATAATCTAGACTATGGGCATGGCATGGGCTGGGGCATGGGGCATTTCAATAAAAAAGAAATGTTTTGACTCTAACTTAAAATCTTCTTGTATTGCATCTCGGCAATAGACGATGTGCAAAATGCCAAAGGTTAGGTAGGTCTAGCCTAGCTCATAGTACAGGCTCTACAGCAGAAACAGTCAGTGATTTTCTTAAAATGAGCTTACCTCTGACATTATAGATCTTTAGAGACGGAAAACAGGAAACAGTATTACGAGCGTAATTGGCTTTTAAGTGGATGTCTAGAAACACAAAGAGAGTCTTTTGAGACTTGCGTCGTCACGAATTTCTCGCGTATTATTGTATTAACCACTTGGATAATTTGGATTATTAAATTTAAAAGTTCGTATAAATCGTACAATTTTCAATTTTCTAACGGTTAAAAAATAAAATACAAATAAATGCTAGTGTCGCTATTTTCAAGTACACAGAATAGAATTACTAGTCAACGCTTATCAAACTACAAACCACACTCAGTAACTACAAGCCGTACAAGGCAGGCAGAAAGTGTGCAGTACTCGTATATTTCTTGGAAAGATTATTTAGCAAATTAGTTCAAAAACAAGCGTTCATAGAAACTTAAAAACCCGTACTAAAACAATTGCTTGTTTACTTTCAAACCAGATGATAAAATTAAATTTAAAGTCAAATATTTCAACTTTTAAATACTTTAATTTGAAAACAGTAAAGAAAAAGACAACAAGAAAAGTAAGATAACAACGATTAGACACAATACAAAAGCCGGGTCAACGATTTCCGACTCCACTCCACTCACAGGTTTATGAAGCTGTGTATCTTCGTGGAATGCTTAAGTATGATTTGGCAACATAGCCGTTCAATTGCTATACGTGTATAACATGTACAAAACAAGAAAGCTTTTAGTTAGTTTCTATTTGACTACTGACAATTCAGTAGTGTAAGCGTGTTTTTAACGTATAATCGGCATGATATATAAAGCTACTAGTCCAAATCATTCAAAAGTACAAATTATTACTGTCTCGTGTTTCTATATAATTAACTTAGTACTTCAGTACCTACAGCTCGGAGCTACAAGAGGTGCGCATAGTCGGGATCAATAGATGCATTGGTTAAAATGAAATGGCTATACTGTGCGAGGGCAACGCCCATATAAAATCCCTGTATAACAGCCGATCCGACCCGAAAATTAAAGAGGCATAACAACAAATCTGTCTGAATAAAAATTACGAGATATAAGTTTCATCGCACGATTTTTATACAATTTTTGTTATAACTAAGATTACTTTGTTTATATATAAATATTCCGTGGACAGATTAAATCTATATTTATTGATTATAAATTATATTGTTATTGTTATTATTAAAGATTTTTATAATTAAAAGAAAAAACCACCGAAGAAAATTATCTCCAACAAAAATCGACAACTTACGAGTTTTTGTATCGAATTATAGAAATCATTACACGTAGACACAAGACAACAATAAATGGCACACATGCACATACATACATATATAAAATAATGAAAAAAGAAGTTCTAAGTATAGATTAATTATTTGAAAATTATTAGTGCACTTTGACTTCGAGGATTTTACAGTTGTGTAGGCTGCAACGAGACGGAACGAATAGCATAGAAGGTTAGGCAAAAAGAGATTTATAAAAGCAAGCAGGAGCAGATGTTAATGGATAGATAAATCGGATACAACTGCTGTTATAGCTTAGTTTAAACTGTTTTTTTGACAATTTAAAAAATATTGCCAGATATATATTACAGAGATCGGCAAGGCAAGTGTGTGCCTGTATAAATATTTTTTTATGCAAATTAGCATCCCATGCGATTTTATTCCGCTGGTCAGAGCAATATTAAATCTCTTCACTGAGTCTGGGGGTCCGGATAAGTTATCGACAGGCTAAACAGATGCTGAGTGCTGAGCGTATGCAATGTGCAATGAGTACTGTGCGCACTGCGCTGCTGAGACAGAGACTGCTATTAGTTAAATATAAACCGATGGGCTTTTACTGAGGAAAATTGTGGGTGAGACAGACATACAAACAGACAGACACTAAGAAAGACAGACAGACAAACACATAGACAGTCAGAAAAACAGTCAGACAGACAGACAGACAGACAGACAGACAGACAGACAGACAGACAGACAGACAGACAGACAGACAGCCAGACAGACAGACAGACAGACAGACAGACACTAAGACAGACAGACAGACAGACAGACAGACAGACAGACAGACAGACAGACAGACAGACAGACAGACAGGCAGGCAGACAGACAGACAGACAGACAGACAGACAGACACTAAGACAGACAGTCAGACAGACAGACATACAGACACTGAGACAGACAGACAGACAGACAGACACTGAGACAGACAGACAGACAGACAGACAGACAGACAGACAGACAGACAGACAGACAGACAGACAGACAGACAGACAGACAGACAGACAGCTGACAGACAGACAGACAGACAGACAGACAGACAAGGACAACAGACAGATAGCGGCTACTAAGCCAGGTTAAAGAGAACAACAACACAAGAACCAAATTTCTGGTAGAAAATGTCAAATAACTTTTGTTTTGGTAAATTTAGGAGCAAAAACAGGAAACACGAAGGATAGATACAATTGCAGCAGAAATTTGCTTTTTGATTTCCTTAGTTTTACGAACAAAAGCATGGATTGTGGTGGCAAACAGAGAAGAAAGTTCGAATAATAGGCTTAACCGAGTCCTTAGTGATTGCACTGGCGGTTTAATTGTATAGAATATAAAAACAGGCATTTTGACAACAGTATCTCAATTGACATTGCAGTATTATTATATAACTGGCAGTTTGTGAATCTCAATCGTAGTTTGAAGTTATATTGAGTGAGCAGAAAATCTCCAAGTAATGAAAATAAACAGACGCACAAATGGCCCCAAGCAAAGACTTGAAGATAAATTAATCTCTCACAACAAGAAGATGCGATTGATTTACAGTGGAAACATTTAAATTAGAGTTAAATATAAACAGAAAAGAAATATAGATTTATGAGAACAAAAATATCTTTGCTTGACATTAGTAATCTGAAATATAATGGTAAGATCAGCTAATTTTAATCGTCGAGAACTGGGTTTTTTAAAGGCCGATTTCCGTTTAATTGTTATGTACTTTAGAATAGCAAAATATATTTTTTTAACTTTTCTTAATTTTTTATACGAAATCTGCAAGTGCTTGGGTACTTTTTAAGTGCTTAAGTACTCTTTAAGTACTTACGTACTCTTCAAGAACTTAAATATTTCTTAGTAAAGGTTGTTTCAAAGTACACGTGTACTTAAATTACTAAAGTACTTTTATAGCAAATTTGCACTTCTAAGTACACCAAGAACTATAAGAAATATATAACTTCCGGCAGATCAATAACGAGTAAGCAATATTGAAATATTTAGTTGACTAATAAAGAAACAATGTATCAGTTAAAACACACGCGTGTCAATTGACAGTTTACTGAGACAACAATAAATTAACACGCAAATAAAAATCACAGCTGCACAGGCCTATTCTTAACCTTGTCGATGCAATAGGCGGTGAAACGGCGCAGAAATTTCGGATATTCCCGTTTCGCCACCTGCCTGAGGACGGTGGCGGGAGCCCAGCCGCCTGGATTAATGTTGGCCACGTACTGAATTCGGCAGCGAATATGCCGACGGTCCGCCGGCAGCTCGGGTGGCAGCTCAGTCTCGCAGATCATGCTGACATTCAATCGCATACGCTGGCGACTATTAATGAGTGGCGGAGCCTTATAATCGGTGCTATAATTCACTACCATTGTGCGCCGTTCGTCGTGTCGAATGTGCGACCAAAAGACCGCATCGCGTTGAGCTGTCGGCCAGACCCGGCGATAGATTTGATGCAGCAGGACAGTGTCCGCAGCCAACGTATCGACTACGACTGGGGCGGAGTCGAGAGTGTGCTCCCAGTCAAGGCGGTAGTGCAAATCCCAGAAGTATTCGGCCACTTCTCTGGCTGACACGCCCGATACAGTGTACGTAGCCAATATTGGATCGATAATCATGCCTGTGGAAATGAAAGGGAAAGAAGGAATATTTTTTTAGATACAAAAGTACAGATGCACATTAAAGAGGCGTACTTTGGCGGAAGCTGCTAAAACATTGTGTACATAATTAAAGTACATTTACTGGTACTTTTAGAGTAAATGCGTACTTTCGAAGTACACCCGTACTTTTTGAAGTGCACACGCACTTTCTAAAGTAAATATTTTGCACGTGTTCTCTAAAAGTACACGTGACCTTTTTAGTGGCGTGAATTCACTTTTATTGCAAGAAATTGAAAATCCAGACTGCTGTCTCGGTTTAAATAAGCGAATTTTTAGCGGTCCATTTAAACAAACGTAGTCAAAGTATAGAATCTGAAATGTGTTAAAACGCATTAACAGCAAGCGAAAAAAACTACTGGTACTCACACAGTGAGCAATTACTCTTTACAATAGAAGCTTCATTATGAAAACAATTAATGCGCTGATTAATTCACATCATGATTTACATCACTTAATAAAATTGTTGACTAACATACCACTGGCTGTAAATTTAATTAGGGAAAGGTTTTTTTGTAGTTTGGTAGCTTGCAGTTTATACGCAGTTTGTAGGCGGTTTGTAGTTTATAGTTTGTGGACAGTTTGTAGCTTATAGTTTGTGGACAGTTTGTAGCTTATAGTTTGTGGACAGTTTGTAGCTTATAGTTTGTGGACAGTTTGTAGCTTATAGTTTGTGGACAGTTTGTAGCTTATAGTTTGTAGCTTATAGTTTGTGGACAGTTTGTAGCTTATAGTTTGTAGCTTATAGTTTGTAGCTTATAGTTTGTAGCTTATAGTTTGTAGGCAGTTTGTAGCTTATAGTTTATAGGCAGTTTGTAGCTTATAGTTTGTAGGCAGTTTGTAGCTTATAGTTTGTAGGCAGTTTGTAGCTTATAGTTTATAGGCAGTTTGTAGCTTATAGTTTATAGGCAGTTTGTAGCTTATAGTTTATAGGCAGTTTGTAGCTTATAGTTTATAGGCAGTTTGTAGCTTATAGTTTATAGGCAGTTTGTACTTTATAGTTTGTAGGCAGTTTGTAGCTTATAGTTTATAGGCAGTTTGTAGCTTATAGTTTATAGGCAGTTTGTACTTTATAGTTTGTAGGCAGTTTGTAGCTTATAGTTTATAGGCAGTTTGTAGCTTATAGTTTATAGGCAGTTTGTAGCTTATAGTTTATAGGCAGTTTGTACTTTATAGTTTGTAGGCAGTTTGTAGCTTATAGTTTATAGGCAGTTTGTAGCTTATAGTTTATAGGCAGTTTGTAGCTTATAGTTTATAGGCAGTTTGTAGCTTATAGTTTATAGGCAGTTTGTAGCTTATAGTTTATAGGCAGTTTGTAGCTTATAGTTTATAGGCAGTTTGTAGCTTATAGTTTATAGGCAGTTTGTAGCTTATAGTTTATAGGCAGTTTGTACTTTATAGTTTATAGGCAGTTTGTAGCTTATAGTTTACAGGCAGTTTGTAGCTTATAGTTTGTAGGTAGGTTGCAGTTGTAATTTGCGAGAATCGTACAATTTTATAATATACGCACCATTAAGCTACTGTTAGTAGAGAAATCAGTAAATAACAGTCAGAATGGTCTAGATCAGTAAATTATTAACCCCCCCTCAGTAACTAAATTTCACTCACCCTCTTCTTCCAGTTGCTTTCTATACACAGCCAATTTTCCATCTTTTTCTAATAGTTCCATCCCGGCGCACGAGGCGCCCCAATTATCCCAGTGCGATTGGCAGACGCGCATAATTTCATCAGTGAGCGGATGGTTTGGATCTAAGCTGTGATTGGGCAGTCGGGCCTGTCTTAATCGGCTCATATTGCTGGCATCCATGTCCATCTTGTCTAATTGGGCGTCGATTGCGTCGAAAAACTCTTCTTCATCAAGTTGACAGCAGGGGCCCTCTTCAAAATCTGGGCCCATGGGATCGCCACCACGTTTCTCTGCTAGTTCGAGCTTCTGTCTAAGCTGTCGAACTACATCTTCCACTTTGCGGCGGCGTTCCATTTCGCGATCAAGGCGTTTCTTCCATTGCTCTTCGCGTTGGGTCATCAGCTCCAGGCAGCTGGACATTTGATGAATTATGCCGGCTGTGGTTGCCTGAAATTGCAGCGCGTGACGGGGGTAGAGGAGAGGCTGAAGAGTAGGGAGAGAGGGCTGGGACACAGGTGGTAGGGAGGGAGGAAGAAGGGCTGGGACACAGGGGGTAGGGAGGGAGGCTGGGACACAGGGGGTAGGGGGGGAGGAAGAAGGGCTGGGACACAGGGGGTACGGAGGGAGGGAGAAGGGCTTGGACACTGGGACACAGGGGTAGGGAGGGAAGGAGAAGGGCTGGGACACAGAGGATACGGAAGGAGGAATAAGGGCTGGGACACAAGGGATACGGAAGGAGGGAGAAGGGCTGGGACACAGAGGATACGGAAGGAGGAAAAGGGCTGGGACACAGAGGGTAGGGAGGGAGGGAGAAGGGCAGGCTCACAGGGGGTAGGGAGGTAGGGAAGGAGCTTGGGCTGCAAAAACATTTTGAATTTCTCAGCATTCTCACTCGAAAAGTGTTTGCTTCGCCTTTGAAATCCACAGCGTGCCCGCCGTGCTGTCGCAAAAGCCTCATGTAGCTATCGTAATCCACCAAGGATTTAGCTGGAGGTGGCGCCGTGGCGGCGGCGGCAGTGGCAGCGGGTGAGGCACTGGGAGCGGCACTTCGACGACTGAAAAACGAGAATAGCGAAGTACCACCGCCGCTGCCAGCTGACTGCGATGCTGTCATAGTGGCAGCGGTGATCGTAGTGGCAGCAGGATCCTCGTATTCGTCCTCCTCATCGTCGCCATCGTCAGCATTGTTGCTAACTTCGTCCTCGGCAGTCTTAAGCCCCGAAGAGTCGCCACGAGCGGCGCCATTAACTACCACATCGTCTTCGATGTCGATAGAACCGGCTTTTACCGCGGCAGCCGGAGATGAGGCGGCTAATTGGCTGCATAAATCAAAGTAGCCTTGCAAAGTATCCACCTGTCTAATTAGCATCTCTCTAAACGTGTCAATTTCGGCAAGTTTCTCTTTAACACCGTGGCCTCGACGGAAACTACCTTGGCTAGCTATGCTCTGCGTGCCGGATGTTAGGCTCAACAAGCTATTGTGCCGTTTTAAACTGGACTCGGAGCCGATGCCGGACTCCTGACAGGTGCGATGACTTTCTAAAGCGCGTATCCAAGTGGTGCGCAAGTCGCGACTGTCACAGCGCAGATACCAAATATGCTCGCCAACGCAAACGTCGAATCTATTCTCGTCTAAAGTGTGCGGAGTGACCAACGCTCTGCTAAGAGAAATAGCGCCCCGACAGCCGAAAGCGGACTCTTCCGGACTTTTAAAATAACTTAAAGTGCCGTCTTTTAGTACAAAGAATCGACTCTGCCATCCGGTGATGTAGTTTGTCCACTTGCTCAGCGTGCCCTGCACAACTGGCAAACGTTCTCCGTCGCTAGACAGATCCGAGTCTAAATCTTCATTATCTAATAATTCATTGGGATCGTGATCTCCGCCGCCAGTCTGGTGCGAGTGTAAAGACGCTGTCGCCATGGGAAAGATTCAGAAAAGAAAATCGGAAAAACACTTCAATTAAACAGAGTTGCAGATCTGGCCGATCTTTTCGTGCAGCATTTGCCAGACGCGTCGGGTTTTTTCTTCTTCTTTTTTTCTTTCTCTGCCTACCTCTTCAGGTGGTCAATAAAGTAAACACTGGAAGAAAATAGAATATCTTAGCAATTACTGCCACTGCCAACAGTTGTTTGTCAATAGCTAAGGCTTATTTCTTTAAATGCAAGCAAGCCGTACCAGGTAGACTATGCGTAGTTAAGTCTCTGCATGATGTACACAGCGATTACAGTAAAACCGTACAGAGCTAACAAATTGCAGAAACGGTTGGAGAGAGGAGAGAGAAATGGGGGGGGGGTAGACAGGGGGCGGGGCCATGCTGTGACGTGCGCTCAGCCAGAGCCAAGGATGTCGTTTGTAAAGATTCAAGTGAGGTTGACGACGGCGCATTTATTGAAATTATTATAAGTAGAGCTGAGTTTTGCTATTTTGGTTGATTGTTTGTTATTCCCTTCAAACAGGGATTGGCAAAAAATTACCCCAGATCCAGAATCCAGCTCATGGCTGCAGGTCAGATGAGAGTGGAAAGGAGAAAAAATGGAAGATGAGAGATGAGAGAAGAGAGCTGACAAGAGAAACTTTTAGCGGGCTGGATTGCTATTTCGTGAAGTTTCCAAGGACCCGAGGGCCGGATAGAGGGGCTTTTCGGGCCGCATATGGCTTGTGGGCCTCATCATTCCTTAATACTCGTACATAGCATACGAGTAGGAAGGTAGACCAAGAGTTGGAATTCCAATTCCAGATTCTATGGTTCTAGATCTCCATGACACAGTGCCAATGCAGCAACTCACTGTAGCTCGTACGTAAGAGTATACGGCTTCTAAAATTGTAACCCGGTTAGTACTGGTTGGCCCAATACACACACAGACAGAGCGAGCTACTAACACTAAAGCACAGTCACTATTTCTAAATCTGTCAATTCATTTCTTTACCTTTCTCTCTCTCTCTGTGTGTATGTATGCGCGCGTCTGAATCAAACCGCTGACTCATTGTAAGGTTTGCCAGATAAATAGATTGCCACGTGATCTTCAACTTTTACATGTTTGTTAATATTTGACTTCGATAAGAGAAATAAAAAAAGAAAAATAATGATCTATTAGCTTCTTTAAAAGGACTTTTCAGATAAGGATAGATTAAATACTCCTAGAGGAGTCTAGCGGCAAATGCGTGAGCAATATGATTTTCTCTAACTGAACTTTGACAAGTGTCCAGCACTGTCCAACACTTTCACCGTCAGACCTTTATACCTCCATAGCTATGCTTGAATATTAATCGCACACAGTTCAGACTTCAGGCTTTTAACGCCCTCACCTACTGGAAATATTAAATCTAATTGAACTTTGACCCATTCTGACTTTGCTCGACTTCGACTTCGATATTTTTCTACCATTTCCACACATAGCCTTGCTTTGGCACTCTCTACGAGCTACGTGGCTTTGGAACATTTTAAGCTATCTATTTTTTTGCCTCGTTTTTTTACCAACTACATTCCTCGGCATTCCGTCTTCTCTCTTCTTCCCTCTCTCAGTCTCACTTTCCCTCCCTTGTCAACATCAACCTCCCTCACCTTCCCTCCTCTCACCTTCCTTCCCCTATCTATTACCTCCCCCGAAAGAACGATTCAATCTCAATTCGCTCAAACTGTCACCCACGAGCGCATTCTTATCTCAGCTCTATACAATGACCTAGAAATTTAGCTATGCTCATTTAAAAAAAATAATTAACAAGAAAATACACTGATCAATATAAGCAGGTATTTGTTGATATATTTTAACGCATTCATTTATACATATGTAATACTTTCACTCACCCAACATACAAGTACAATCGCAAAAAAATAAATAAAATTCAACGCACTGTGTACAATCTCAATCTTTGTTTAAAAGATTCATTTACTTGTACAAGCAATGAAAAGTTTGCATTTAAAAGTACAGGTTGCAAGCAATCAATAAAGGACGCGAATTAAAAATTGGAACAAATCGACCAGGATAATATTGATTTTAATAAATGACTTAAAATGATTTTCATATACTGGAGGACTACTTATGTAGGTCGGGAAATCTCGTTTCTTTCGAACATTTTAAGAGGCTTTTATTTTTAAGCACAAATATTGTTATTGCTTCCGACAGGAGGCAGATACAGTGTTTATCTTTTGATACGTTTTGCCTTTCCTTTAGCTCTATTGATTTTCCTAAGGCTTTTCGTTCATAAAATTAGGACTCTATGTTAATTTCCCGTCCGGTTTCCCGTCCTTGTATTTGAGTAGTCCTTGGTTAATCACTATGATCGTCTTGCACGGTAGCTACCATCCCAGCACTGTTGACCTTAACAATGCCGCGTCGCTCCAGTAGCCAACCAATCAGACAGGCGGCCAGGGCGCTGCCAGCCCATCCGATGCCAAATATTGGATAAGGAAACGGCTGACTACTTCGCAGACACTTGTAACCAGTCCAGCCCGATTGGCATGGACAGGCAAACAGACCCGGGCCAGTTAAAGTACACTGAGAACTAGTATTAACTGGACATGCGTCGTCTGATAGGCAAGGATTTGGCGGCGGTAGACACCTGATGAACTCTTCAGTATCATTGTTAATTGCATCAAAATCATTGTCAAAGGCTATGCTAGTAGTTTGCTCACTCCAGCCAGTTGGACAGCCAATTAATTTTGGCATTAATAATTGTTGCAAATTAATTTGGCCAATGAATGCTTCCGGAGATGGCAGCTTCAATTTTGGATTATTAGGAGCCAATGCTAGGAGAACAATATCGACTGTTAGATTGGAATTCTGACCAGTTACGGTAGCGGATGTGAAGTTGTGCAGATTGCAGGATGACAAATCGAGTCTGTGGTGATCATCAGAAAGCTTTTATGTATTTATAATTATCAGACAACTTTCAAGAAATAAAATTCGTTCACAATTCACTAATACTTCTTTTCTATGACCAATAATTATCCAATCCCTTCTGACCAATAATTACCCGATCACCTCTATGCCCAATAATTACCAGATCACTTCTATGACCAATAATTACCAGATCCCTTCTATGACCAATAATTACCCGATCACTTCTATGACCAATAATTACCAGATCCCTTCTATGACCAATAATTACCCGATCACTTCTATGACCAATAATTACCAGATCACTTCTATGACCAATAATTACCCAATCGCTTCTATGACCAATAATTACCCAATCACTTCTATGACCAATAATTACCAGATCCCTTCTATGACCAATAATTACCCGATCACTTCTATGACCAATAATTACCAGATCCCTTCTATGACCAATAATTAACCTAATCACATTTTTGACCAATAATTACTCCAATCACCGATTACTAATAACTACCCTAATCACTTTTCTAAAGTATTATCACTTTTATGACCAATAGCTAGTATATTACTTTTATGAACAATATTTACCAAAATCACTTCCATGACCTATAATTACCTAATCAACTTTATAGCAAATAATTAACCTAATCACATTTTTACTAATAACTACCCCAATCAGTTCTATTACTAATAACTACCTTAATCACTTCTCTAATAAATTCACTCTCAAATAGTCAATGACAAATTGAATTAACAACTTTTATAAATAATTAACATTAAAAATTCCATGAAAAATATTATGACCAATTTGGAAAACTAAACAAAACTTCTGAGCTACAAGATAGAAAAACTACTTACCCTAAAAGAGAGTCAGCATTTAAACAGCACCTCTCATCCATAGTTCCATTGTGAGCAGAGCAGAAATTGACAAAATAAGGCAATGTAGAGCTCAAATTGGCACAATGACCTTTGTGAATAACAAGAGAGAATTTAGAGCATATTGAACTTGCCCTTGTACACAATATGCAGCTAAAAAGCAGCATAGTCCAACTCCAAAAATGATTAGCCCTACTAATTTTTGCCATCATTTTGTGTTAAACACCATGAACAAAAATGTTGCAATAGTTTAATAACTATAAAACAATCAACACTAATATTAATTTTATAATACCTAAACTGAATGTATAAAAAATACAATAAAAAATACACTTACTTATAATTTATTTGAGATTTGAAACTCAAAATTTGAGACTAAAATTGAGATGTCCCTTATAGGGACATTTAACTCTTAACAGCATTATTCCACAATCCATCCAAAAGGTTATGTATATCTATATAGTTAGCCAAAAGGTTGTTTCATGTTCAAAAAGAAATGAAACTACTATAAAATATTTAGGCTATATTTGCTTAAAGCTTAAAGAAAAAAGATGCAAAAAACTCTTAATACCCAAATTCATTTATCCTAGCCAAATTTATTTGGACATGGTAAAATATAATTGACAAATTTGATTTTTATTGATTGTTTAAAATTAAGTATCAAGACATGCAATAATGAAAAGTTTGGTTTGCCAACTCAAACTTTACAAAACTAGGTCCTAAAAAAGAGGATATGGTAGGCTTTCTACCAGTTTAAATATAGGGTTGCAATGTATTCAAGTATTTTTTTAAGATAGTCCAAATTAGAATTTTGTCATAACCAACTTTTTTCCTGTATCTACACTTGCAGCCATATTTTAAAATTTTCTTATCCCATATTTATATCTATAGCTAATCATAAATAGTGTTCTGCAGAATGCATCTGTGGCACTCAATGTATATCAACTTGATTACCCTTCTAACTATTCTGTATTCTCTTCTTTTCCTGTTTCCCTCTCCTCTCCTTTCTTTTCTTTGCCCTCTTTTCTTTCCAATCTCCTTTATTTCCTCCCCTTTCCTTTCTCTTCTTTTTCCCTTATCTTGCCTTTTTCCTTTTTTTCCTTTTTCCTCACAAATTTCCTCTGCTAATGTTTAAGTAACTAAAATATTAAAATCTCCAATTATTGCTGAGATCTCCTTTGAAGCAATGCTTTATTTGTCAGTAGCATTTTCACTGAGCTCAAAAACATTTCTATGTAGAAAAAGGAAAACTATCACACACTTGTCCTTTGGCAACCCTATACCCCAAAAAAGGTTCTAGAAAGGCATTAAAATATAAACTAAGGTAAGACTAAAAAACGTATTATTAAGTAAAAATGCTCAATTATTTACTAATATTTTTTGTGAGTATTGAAAGTTAAACCATTAACTAGCAAATTAGAGATATCAATTTTAGCATATAATCAAAAACTTTATCTGGCCTCTATACAGCTATGCACAAATTGATTTCTATACAGCAAATATATTGCAACAATGAGAATGGCAAAAAATTATGCACTACATAGTAGTTTTGGAATTTCTATGCTTCTACATAGCATTGGAAATGCTACCTGTCAGTTGGTTTCTAAAAAGCCTCATTTGCAATTTTGCCTTCTTTGATAATGGCAAATGCTGGGTAGCTTTCCCATTTTGCTTCATTCATCTTAACCTGGGTTTTTTGTTATAGACATGCCATGACACGTTGAAATTAAAAATGGCACATGATTTTGATGCTGTTATGCCAAAATGGCATAACAATTTTTGCTATTATGCCATTGCCAAATTGCCTATGCTGAATCCTCAATTCCAAATTTCAGTTTTGCTTTTAAATTTGCCAAACTGGCAAGCTATTATTATTCCTATCTGAATCTAAAAATAAACACTAATATGGGCTCATAAAGTGCTATTTTACATTTTATATACATTTATATATTTTATATACATACATTTCATATCAAAATCGAAAATGGCATAACAATTTTGACAAAAAACCTAGATCTTAATCTAAGGCCCTACTATGCCAACTACAATGTTCATATGGTATCAAATATTATTTGCATCCCTGACCCTAGGGAGTTAAGAGCTCACTTTTATTAAAAGTGAAAACATTTATCTTCTTAACTTTAGCCGCCTTCTCCTAATAGTTGTTTGGTAACATATATGCACAACCTTGGTAATCACCTCGCCATGTCTATTGGCAACATATACATGTAAGTTGCTATTGGCTGAGAGCAGTCACATGACTACTATTCTATCCAATAATGACTTACATGTGTGTGTTGACAATAGAAATGGCCAAGTAAATCCCAAGGTTGCACCCAAGCATGTTTGGTGATAAAAAAATAAACATTTAGCATAGTTTATGCTGTTCTTTATGTTTAGTCATTTTAGAATTCATAAGCAGCTATATGAAAAAATATAGAAATAAAAGTTTGACACATTGTTTTTTGCAGCTTTGTTCCATCTATTATGATTCAAAAGTTACAAGTGCTTAAAGTTCAAAAACATGATGGGACCCTATTGTGGAATGACCCCCCACCATCTAACCACAATGTAAACATGACATTGAAAATCTCTGTTGCTTGAGTCCTAAATTACAAGGACTTAAGAGTTCCCCTCACTTAGAAATTGGACACATTCATTTATCTTTAACCATATCAGTATATCATATATCATAGTCTCAGTATAGATACTATTCATACTAGGTGCAGGTCACTTTAATGACAAGTCATTTCAGTAATAGATGTATCAGTGACAAATAGTCATTTCAGTGATAGATGTATCAGTGACAAATAGTCATTTCAGTGACAAGCTGCTTCTGTGATAGACATGCTTCACTTTTAAAAAATAATATATTTACTGAGTTAGTCATTTTAGTGATAGAAGGTGAATCAATAAAGTTTAAACAAAGGGATTAAGAGATTTAAGATTAGGGATTAGAGAACTTGATAATATTAGTTTGTTATTTTTGTTAAGATTTATTTTTTATATTCCAAAATTCCATTGAAAGATAATATGTAATAATAATAATAATAAAGATAATAATATGGGTACATTTAGAAAAAAATACCAATTTTTATTTTTTGCAGATTATTCTGAATTTGCCTTAGAATATATAGCCAAATAAATATAGAGATTTATCTCAAAATTCCCATTGGGAAAAGCATGGAAAAATATTCACCAAATTTGAAAATCATATAAATATAATATATAAAAGACCACTCTATTAATGGACTCTCTTAATAATAAATATACAAAATTAAACACTATGGCTATTATCTAAGGGTCTATTACTTGTCACCAAAATGATACTTTCTAAACAGAAGTTTAGAATCTAGAAGGTAAACCAATATGCCTAAAATGGTTTACACCTAGAGATATAGTAAGTGGCCATGATGTCAATATTGAATGGGCTCACACTTAGAGACATGGTAAGTGGCTGTGTGTCTAATATTGGAGCTTATAGGCATGGCTGCCATGCATATAATCATTGATCGGATGAAAAGATCGATTAAAAAGTTGGAGTTTTTAATTTGAAATTTAATACAAAATCTTAAAGTGCAGCCATAATTATATATGTAGCTACTGAAAAAGAAATTTTTTATACATATTGGCTGCACTTTAAGATTTAGTGTTATTCTTATTAAAAAAATAATTCAAATTAATTTAATTTAGGCCTATTATTTTATTTAAATTAAACAACTTGATAAGTTCAAGACAAAAGATTTCTGTTTGCTAAAAAAATAAATTAAAAAAAACTCTGACCACTTGGGATTCAAACCTTGCTACATGCAATCACAAGGCAATCAACATATCCACTAAGCCACTATTTGCTTGTGAGAGAGTCCTATAGAACCCTATTGCAGCGCATGGCTTAAGTACGCCAGACGCCTACACAACCTGCGCCACGCTGTGAAATGACTTACCTGTGAAAGAAACCCTAAAGCAAAATTAACGCAGTTTTGGGTAAACGGCAGGAGTAACTATGACTGTCTTATCAAGCCTAAATGCCTCGGCATCTAATTAGTACCGCGCCGCGCCGTACTAATTGCCGCACGTCGTACGCGCTGCGCCGCGCCGTATTAGATCCGCGCCGGACGCCGTCCGCCAAAATGCCCATGCGCTGCAATCAGGCTATAGAACACACATTTTATATTGATGATTAAAGCCATGTCTATAAGCTCAAATATTATAGACACGGCTGCCATGCCTATAAGTACTCTGGTAAGATAATGGAAATAGGATTTTAACCCCTACTTTATATGTCTTGTCTTTACAATTTAATTTTGTCTTTCTTTGACTTTGTTTTTTATCTTAGATATTACAAAAAAATTATATATTAGAAAATAATAACATAATAACAATAAAAATTGACAATTTTAAATATAAAGAGCTTACATGCACGGTAGCTATCCACCTAGTGTTTTAATTGTGTGTGCGCATAGTAGCTGTCTACCAAGTGCTTCAATTGCATACATGGCAACTATCCACCTAGTATTTTATTTATATAGGGCCTAACCTTCATGGTAAGCTTTTAGCTAGCAGTTGGCCACAGTATAGGCTTAGTGAATTGGACCTTTTCCCTCAAATCCATAGACTGCTACTAACTAAACCTAAGTTTAAAAAATGTTACTTTATTGACATTGTTTATAATGTTTTATTCCATATACACCATGTGACCTCAATTAATTGCTATTTGTTATTAATTTAAAGATTAATTAATTCAAATAGTATGACTTACTATATATACAATGTGGCCACCATGCACATAATTAAAACACTAGATGGATAGGGTTTCCATGCATTTTGGTGCCAGGCATTTCAATGCCCCAGTTTGCTTTTCGGTTCCAAACTTGAATATAATGCCAAACCAAATATGACACCTCAATATCTCTGCAAGCGAAGCTTGTCTCACAAGGTACATTGCACCGTAGGCAACGTGCAGCCTACTAGACATGCCAAGCTAATAGCTTACAAGTATTCATAATGCTTGGGCTCAACTAGACAACAACTTGATCATACCTATCCAACTTTTAGCTAGCTGTAGGGCCTAGTCACTTTGTAGAGTATTTACCAATACTACAATTTCTAGCAGATATTAGCAGTTCTTTTAGGAATTTTATGACTTAATTTTATCATTACGATATGTTTGTTATGATATCAATTAGTAGACGATATGTTTGACTTAAATCATCTGGCTCATTCCATATAAGCATGGTCGTAACATGACAGGCTATTTTTACTTATAAAATGAAATATAATAATAGAATATACTAAACCAATATTTTAAATGAAAGATAATTTTGTCGAAAATATTTTTATAGAGTTTCATGTAGATATCATCATTCGTATAGATGCTATTAAACCTTGAATGGCACTTATGGTCGTAACAACAGGATTTTTGACATATAGAAACTAAAAGGTAAAAGTCTTATAACATTTTTATTTTTGATATTTTGCAATACATTTTTTAAAATTTGACTAAGAACATCTTTAGTAATCATACTCTTTTTGTAGAATATATAAACTCAAAAAGGCAACAAAGATACAAAAGAAAAGGCAGCCTTATGGTCGTAACATTATGGTCGTAACATATTTTTTTCTGTCAATTCAGTAACTTTGAGGTACCAATATATTAAAAATATAATAGATTATTTGGTCACCAATACTTTTATCTGATGATGCAAGTACTATACTTTTATCTATAGTTTGTTTCAACCTTCCAAAGCTTTCTATTTGTTTTTAAAAGGTACACAAACTTAATGATGTCTTTTGCTTAGAAAAATGTTTAAATTTTTACAAAAATGACTTTTTGCCACTTGATAGCATACTAATCTAACATTTTATCATTCATTTATTCTTAGATTGTAGATATTACACATAAAAAACATTTGGTAAAAAAATTGGCTGATAAGGCAATGGCAAGCAAAAATATTGACTTTTTTCTATTTTCCAAAAATGTCCATCTTATATGGAATGAGCCATCTGTCTTTGTGATTGTTATGTGTTTTTTGAATTATAATCAATCTTCAATTTGTTCTTTAAAACAAATTTAATGAAAAAAAATTTTTTGGAAGACAAAAAATAAACTTGTTAAATTATTAGTAATTGCCTTTGATTGAATCTAGAATAACATGATTGACTTTCAGCTTCATTACATATATTTGTTAAGCTGGGACCAAAAAGCAAAATGAGACACCAAGAAGCAAACTAGGGCACCAAAACGCCTGGCACTGAAAAGCACAGGCACCAAAAAAGCGTGGATACCAATGGATAGCTACTGTACATGCAAGCTTGTCATTTCAAATATAGCCTAGGGCTAGGCCTTATTTTAAATTTTAATTTATTATAAGTGTAAACATGATAATGGATTTTAAAAATTGGGCCTAGGCCTACTCAAAATCCAAATTCCAAAACCATAACATGGTTCTGGAACCAGTTCTGAAAATGGAATGGACAATATAATATATATTTGAACTGATTCTGGTTCTGGAATGGGTAATATGAAAAGCCTATATTTCGAAAGCATAGCCTAGGCCTAAACATAGCCTACATAGATCTCAAGTCTCGAAAATGTGATATTGTCCAATTCCTACCTCATGAGGCCATCATTTGAGAAAAAAATATGCAAGTGTTAATCATTAAACAAGCATCTAGAGATAGGTCTAACAATCATCAGATTATTTTCAAGATTTTTACTTCCATTACAGTTTCACACCTAGCTGAATAAATAATAAATAGAAAGCTATGGCATGGCATAACACTAGAGAGATTAAAACTCACTAATAAGCCCTATATATGGGTTAATCGACTTCCCTGTCACTGCAACAAAGGGGCTTTTCACATTACCAATTCCAGAACCAGAACCGATCTTCCAAGAAAAAAAGCAGTATAACTATTTAACTTTGCTGAATGTTTGACTGCCTTACAGCTTCACTTTGCACAATTTTTTACTTTCTTCTTGGCTATTGCCATTCAATAATCACAACTTTAAAGCACTTACATCCTTCTAGTTTAGGAGACAAAAAGTTATACTTTACAAATTGGATCTGGTTCTAGAACTAGAACAAGCAATATGAAAAGGCCCAAAGACTGATGTTTAGATGTCACGCTTTCACTTCAGCTAATTTACCTACCCAACAAAAACTCCCAAGTAGCGTAGTGCTATCTATCTATCGACATGACATTGAGCATGAGAAAATTTCCGCAGATTTTTTGTTTTGAAACATACACCCATTTAGCCCTCGTGCTTAAAAATAAAATAATATAATATTTTATATACTATTAAAAATAACAGCAACAGCTGATTACCACGTTAAATTTTAAAAAATCAAGTACATGTATCTATCTAAAAGCAAAGTTTGTTTTAGTACTTAATTACAAACTTTCTCAACGGGCCTTTGTGGGTGTGTATAAAAGCTGGCACTGGCACATTGGACACATTGGACACCCCTTTTTATAACAAAATTAGATATGAAAATGCAGAATAAACTTGCGGAGATACTTTTAAATAATTTAAAAAATTGATAATAATAGAAATGACATCCTTGCTTTTGTGATAGATGATTTGTTAAATATTCTTTGTATTATCGTTTTTTGTACATGTTTAATTTGGCATTCGATTTTTTAAAATAATCGCACATGCAAAAACTGCAGCTTGCAATGCTATTACACTGTGATTTTACTACCCCGAAGGTTCTGTACTACAGGCGTACCGATTTAATGCTAAATATGCCTGATATATGAAATGATCAAACTAATAGTCAGAACTCAATTTTCAATAAAATGACGAAGCATTCTGCTCTTATCAAAAAACCACAACTTATTTTGTTAGGATTACTTCATGAAGAACGAACTTTGGATATTCCAAATTGCAAGTATTTCTATATTAAAAAAGTTAATACATTGGCAGATTATTTGATGAAAAAATTGCACCCAAAAAGTTTTTTTTACTTTGTAAGATGATGATTAAATTAATAATTTCCAAGCTTCTTCTTTTATTAGTTCAATTACTTTTTGTATGATTTCAACCAACAAAAAAAGGAATAGCTACTCAGTGAAAGTTCAAATTACAGTCTCTTCTTTATATACAATCCTTTTAAGAAAACATTATTATGAATAATTTGCCAAGTCATGATATTTAAGAAATTGTGCTAATCATTTAAATTATGAGTTAAAAAATGCAAGCATATAAGTAAAAAATCTACCTCACAGACCAAGAAGTCTTTTTACTGAAAGTTTATATGTGACGCTTTGAAAAAACAACATATAAACCATCTTCACATAACATTTATTGTCATTTATTTCAGACCTAAATCCTTTAGCACATAAATATTCTGCACGTATGTTGCAGGGTATACTTCCTTCTTCTAAAATCCTACAAATGCCACAAAGTTTTAATAGGCAAATTTATTTGTATTGTTTATATTAATATTTCTATATTTATGAGAAGTTTTCCAATAAGAACAAGTTCCCAATCAGTAAAACACTATATTTTAATTCTAATGTCCAAAATTATGGCATTCTAAGGGACCAAGTGATAGGTTTTAAGCTACTATTAGCACCTGCATGATTTATTTATTTAATACCTACACATTCCTTAATGTCTATAGTTCGCCTAATTGCCTAATTGCTAACCCTAATTCTAGCCTTCTTGGCTTACAAGTTTGAGTCTTCACAGCATATTATTCAATTCAAGCCCTACTAATTTTATTAGCCTCTCTTAATTTTATAAAATAATAATTTTCTTTAGTGTAACTGCTCCAAAAATTTCAACTTTAATTTAAGTGGTGTGCCGAAACACCACTTGCACCATTACAGCCATCTATAATTTTTTTGTGCTAATTGGTTGACCACTTTCAATAATTTTCTTGGGTCAAGAGTGTGATATATGCATATTGCAGCATGAATTTTTTAAAGAATCCCTAATTTTATACAAGGAATCATATATATTTATAGAAAGTTAGCTCTTAGAGTAGAGATAAAGTACATAAGACTATTAATAGCAACTTTTCATACAATTGCTTATGGTAATGATTTCTATTGTTATAAAGTTACAAATAAATAAAAAGTTACATTGCATTTAAACTGTACTTTATGAGTTGTAAGCCTTTCAACTCAGAGTGCACTTCAATTGCTTTAATATACATTGCTAGATGTTATTTAGCATTTCTTTGTTATTTATCATTTAACTCATTGCATTGTTTAATTGCTAATTTCATTTGCTCAGCTGCAATATTTATTACTTTTTTATTAATGCCAATGTTTGTAATACTTTTTCTCCCCATTTTTAGTGTTTGTGGTATTCTTTTGTCAAATTTTAATTTTCCGCTGTATCTATCTTTACAAAAAATTGTACCTGTAAACTTATGGTTTTTTGCTTACAATGGTACTGTACTAAATTATATTTATTTCCTTGTTAGATTCTCTAAATTGAAAAAGTAATGCACTGCTTTATTATCATGCATATTGAATATTAAGGATAGTTAGTATTCCTTCCTTGAAAAAGATTCTAGAGTTGGATTCTATTTGATAAGAGAATAAATAATTTATTGAGTTTAAATGTTTTTAAAACATTAATTAATTGCATTTTGATGGAAATCACAACTTAAAAAATTATTCGTTTTTTATTTAAGACACGGGGGATTTTAAAAATCCATATTAACAGCAAATCAAACATTAACATTATGGGAGAGAGAGAGAGAGAAGGATTAGATTCACTTTCACCATTGCTGTTGATTTATGGAAAGGCAGTAAACAAGCCAGAGCAGCTGCAAATAGTCAAATATGCCATGTCCGGCAATAAAATTCTGCAACTAGTCTGCTGCTCACTTTTTCCAACGTTTATTGAGGACAAGAAACGGCATTTAATGTTTCTATGTTTTCTGTAAGTGCACCAACTAGGTAAATGAAAATGACGTACCGAAAGTAGTTCGACAATAAAGCAAGATAAGAAATGAATTTAAATGTAGAATAAAACTTGTTGATACTACCAATCTCATGGTTGTTAGAAGTATATGAAAAAGTGCAATTATAAATAAATATTTACATTTTTATTCGAAAGCCAAAGTATATTTATTCAAGCAAAACAACGATCAAAACTCGATTTTTGTTAACATAAGGGGTGTCCAATGTGCCAATGGTGCCCTGCTTTTATACAGACCCGGCCTTTGTCACGATGCCAATCTAAAACCCGGTCTTCCGAAAAAACGGGAGCACGAGAAATGCCAGCAGACGAATTTCCCGCCGAGATTTGCCCGCAGGAGATTTGCCCGCAGTGCATTTTGCCTGTGAGCGAATTGCCCGTGGAGATTTTCCCGCCGAGAATTGCCCGCCGAGATTTACCCGCAGTGCAATTTGCCCGCAAGTGGATTGCCCGCGAGCAAGTTGCCCGCGGAGTTTTTTCCCGCCGAGGTTTGCCCGCAATGCTTTTTTATTGCAGCGCATTTGGCAGCTAGATTCTGTCTGTATTGCCCGGCCCCCCAAAAAATACGCATTTGATATGCAGTTACTATCAAAAAGTTTTGATCGTGTAAATCTCTTTACTAAGATTTATTACATGTAATAAGCATTGGGAAGGTGCGGGCAAATCTCGGCGGGAAAAGCTCGGCGGGCAAATCTCCACGGGCAAATCTCCTGCGGGTAAATCTCGGCGGGCAATTCGTCTGCGGGCAATTCTCATGGACCCGAAAAAACAGTAAAACTATAATTATTTTTATTGAATTTTTGACTGCTTAGCAGCCTTACTTTGCACCATTTTCACTTTTTTCCTGGCTATTGCTATTTCAATCATTAAAACTTAATTGCACGCATATCCCGGCCTCTAGTTTGGGAGACAAAAAGTTATGCTGTGTACAAAGTAGTGATGGTCGAGTTGAGCTCTGGGAGTCTGAGGACCCTAGCTATAGAGGGACTCCATCGACGCCAGGAGCAGCAGGCTTCATGCTTTTGAGGGCGCTGCAAACCTAGCTCATAGTTCTTGATAGGACTACTGGTGTTGAAGTCCTCACTGCAGGCACAGGCAGGAGCGCCAAGGTTGGGGCAGGGGCGTTGAGCACACGCCGGTATAGTGCTCCACGAGCTTATAGCTTTCCTGTCCTCGACAGAGTCGGCACCGACGACAGCTGCACTGCCTCGGTTTGACAGTCAGGTTGATGGCTCTCCAGGCGGCTCTGTGCCTGCGGTTGTCAGCCGCGTCCCTGATTTCCAGGACAGTCTCCTCGACGAAGTGTCTGATCGTGCGATCAGAGTAGGGGCGGGTGAGGTTATCACGGCTGGGTCGTCGGCAGCAGGACTGTCGTGACCGAAACAGGCGATGTCCTTCTGCAGCCTCCTCCTCACCAGCTTTATGTGTTGATCGGAGTTCCACATCGCCCCTAGGCCGGTGGGGGGTGCGTTTCAGCATCACCGTGGCGGCAGATGCGACGGCGGTGGCGAAGGCATCGGAGGAGCCGTCAGAATTCAGGAGACTTTGAAAAAATTTCTGACTCTCTATTTTGCTCTGCTCTTCCTGACTCTCTTTCTGACCACTCAGAAAGGAGTGGTTGACGCTGACGCTTTTCCTGATCGACGTTTTTTTCTAACAGTCTAACACCCTTTCTTATTACGCTCACTCTGACGCCGATTTTGAAGCTTTTTCAACAGCAACAACAGGACTGACAGGACTTTCAACAGGACTGCAGCCTCACATGCAAAGTCACAGTTAGAGCATGGCGCCCCAGCGTCGCATAGGAGGCGCAGTCCACGTATCGACGGGTTTGAGTGTGACCCTGCCTAAACGGGTTCTGCAAGGTGAGCAGCAGAACGTCCTGAACAGGTTGGGGGGCAGTAGCCCTCGGTCCGGATCACGTGCCCCGCCAGTTGAAGTCGCCGCCAGCGCTGGATGATGGACGGGGCGCTGCAGCTTGGCCCGATCGTACAGGGCCTCGGTTTCAACGCTCTCGTCAGCTCGAAAGGCCACACGGAGCAGCCCTGAGTGCGCCGAGATCAACTGCCATTCCAGCGCAGCCGTCAGCGTCCACATTTCGGCGTTGCATAGCAGGACGGTTTCGACCACCGCCTGCCACAGCCTTGCCCTCTGGCTGTCGGATTGCGCTTCGGACTGGAGGACGGACCGGATCGAACGGAAGGACGCCCAAGAAAGTCCTCTGCGCCGCTGGTCTTTCAGACCGCCGAGGTAGATGAACCGCTGGCAGCGTGCGAGCCTGGTCGTCTGCTCGTCTGCGCCGCGGCACGTCAGGTCCGCTGGGATGTCGGCCGGCACAGTCAGCACCTCGGTCTTCAGCGAGGTCTGTAGACTAAGGCAGAGAGATACGTCTGAGAATTAGATCGATTAGATCCATACGCAGGTTAAATACGATACAACGATTGTAACATAACTGGTATAAAAGATAGAGACAGAGGGTGAGTGGAAAGCACGTTCATGCTGTACAATAGCAACCCTTAACCCCGCTCTAGCGACTAGCGCATACAAAGTACACTTGCAACTCGATCACTACAAACCTCCCTACAAAGAGATCAATAACAATCGAACTAATAACTCGAGGAAACAAAAGGACAGTAAAATATTTGAAAAAATATTAGTATAAATTATTTTTCGCTTTTAAATAATTCCAAACAGTAGTAAAACAGTCACTGAGTCAATCAAAAATTCAAACGGCCACATAGCGATCCACCTGCATCCTTCTGCGCACCGGGTAGCGTCTCGGGGGCGCTGCGTGCGCAAATGGCGGCTGCAGGAAGTGCTCTCCGTCAGGGACTGGCAGGATCCGCGGCCGCAGACGATTCACATTCACCCTGCGGTCCTGCCGTTTTCGATTTTTCGAATTTTGACTACAGGATCCCGCTGCGATAGCCCCTGCCAGCCCGGCTCCCAGTACGGCGCCAGCTTGGAGACCCTCAGCTCGATGCGTAGCAGGACCTCGTCTCCAGGACTGAACCTGCGCAGCTGTCCGGTCGACCTGTCTTAGCTGCTCTTTTGCTCGCCAGCCGCCTGCACCAGATGCTCCTCGACAAACTCTCGAATTCGCAGCAGGTCGGCCTCGAGCTTGTCGGCGTAGGTGCGCACGTCATAGAATCGCCTGGACTGCTGGCTGATGACCGGCAGACTCGGATCATGTTCGGTGAACACCTTCAGTGGCGGCAGCTGTGTTAAGCAGTGCACCCGGGAATTGTAGAACAGCAGGATCAGTGGCAGCTTGTCCTTCCACTCGCTCTCTCGCTCGGTGAAACACCTGAGTAACTGCAGCACAGACTTTTTCCAGACTCTACTAATCTGTTGCCTTTGGGATTGTAAGCTGTTGTTCTTGTCTTCGTGACTCCCAGGCCTCGCAGAGTGTCTTGCAAAAGCTGACTCTCGAAATTTGGTCCTTGATCGGAGTGGATGCCTCGGGGAAGTTCAGCCTGAGAGCAGATGGAGAGAAAGGCGCGAGCCTCAGCAGTCTGGTCAGGAATCGTTACGGCCGTCAGGTACTTGGAAAATTGATCCTGAGCCACCAGCAGGTATTTGTTGCCGCGCGATGATGGCGCCACTTTGACGATGTCGATAGCCACAGAATTCCACGGCGAGCTGATTGGCAGTTCTCCGAGCGGCGCGTTGGTCCGCGAGTCCGACAGACAGAACAACCCTGTGCTGCACAATGTCTTCAGCCATGCCGGGCCGGTCAGTAAGCCGTCAGTTTCAATGTGCTGTAGCATTTCGGCTCCGAAATGACCTCCCAGACCTACGTGAGCGTTTATCAAGAACTTCTGTCGAAGCCGTGCTGGCACCACTGGAACCTCCCGCAGGCCGTCCGGGTCATTGAACTTGCGCAGTAGAACACCGTCGTCATCCAGCTTCAGCTTCTTCCAAATTCTGCCGAGTTGCTGCAGTGGTCCTGCTCACCATCTGGGTGCAATTTTTGCATCCTTGTCCATCGCCTGAATCACCTGGCTGAGCTCCGGGTCCTGCCGCTGTGCAGTTTTGAGCCCTTTGGTGTCGATTTCCGGAGTCAGCTGCTTAGCTCCGACCTCTGAGCCGTGCAGCCTGGACAGTGCGTCAGTATCTGTGTTCTCAAGGCCTCTTCGGTACTTGACGGTGAAGTCGAACTCTTGGAGCATCAGACGTCATCGTCCTAGCCTGTCATAGCTTTCGACTCTCTGTGAATCGATGTAGTGAGCGGGCAGTGATCCGTGCGCACCGTGAAGTGCTTGCCGAGAAGATAGTGACGAAAAACTTTGAATGCGTGCAGGATGGCCAGGCACTCCTTTTCTGTTGCGGAGTATTTCTTCTCAGCTGAATTAAATGCGCGGCTTGAGAACTCGATCACCGCCTCGAATTGCACCGACTCCGCTGCCACTGGCATCCGTGAAGACAGAGAACTCCTTGGTGAAATCCGGATTCACCAAGATCGGAGGACTCATTAGGCACCTTTTGAGCTCGTCGAAGGCTGTCTGGCATTCCCTTGTCAAATGGGATGCCCTTGCCAGTCAGATGGTGCAGCGGTGCGGCGATGGCACCAAAGTGCCTAGCGCATTCAAGTACACTTGAAACTCACTACATGTTGACAACCAGACCGACGCTCGATGCCACCTAGACCAGCCTGTCGATCTGGCGCTGGGCGCCTTCAACGGACGAGGACAGGAGGGCGAGGTCGTCGGCGTAGCCAAGCACGCTCAGGCGCTTTTTGCTGTGGCGGCGACCGATGCGTCTGCGCAGCGGGAAGCCGTCGTCAGCCGAGGGGAGTGCGGTCCGAAGCACCCGGCCAGTCCAGCAGCAAGCACGAAGAGGAACGGCGCAAGCGTGTCACTCTGCAGAACTCCTGATGACGTGTCGAACAAGTCAGATATGCCGTCCGCCGTCACCATAGCAGCTCAAGTATCGCAATACAGCGACATGACAGCCTCGAAGTCAAACGAGAGCGCCCAGAGGATTCGCCCGCCCAGATTTTCTCACCGAGCTTTTCCCGCCGAGATATTCCCGCAGTGCTAAAAATATTAAAAATTGTTATAAAAACAGGTTCCATTTTTTAAATTTCAAATTCGTACGTCCTTCATTGTTACATCGACCTTTTTACTTCCTTAAGTCGTTAAGACTCGGAGAAGCTTTATGTCGCTTTGTACCGTAATAAATGTGTGGGTGTAGATGAAGTATGAATTAAGCACGACGTGTAGATACACTGTATTTGATCCATATTGATCGACAATATTGCAGGTCCGTATAGCTAGCTACAGGCAAAAAACGATGCCATATAGAACTATGTATCATAGCATGCAATGCAACAACCTCTTGTAATGGAACTCTCGACTGTTGTTGAGGGCTTTTCAATGCTTGCTATAGCCAACTTAAAGAGGATGGAAAGTGGACTGGAGCGTGGATGACTAAAGCTAGAAACGATCTGGATTGGTAACACACTTCTAGTAAACTTTTTTTGGCCTCAATATTTGGAAAGTTGCACTAAATATTGCTTATCTCTATCTACAAGACTGATGAAACTTAAAAGTCAGATAATCATTTTAATTTTAAAATACTTGAACTAGTCTTGTAACTAATTCAAAGTATAATTTACTTTATAATAAATTAAACAACTTTTAAGAAATAAATAAATCAAAATAAACCGTAGGAATATTTTCTAAGAAAACTTTTCATTTTCGTAGCAATTTAAACAACTTTTCTTGGTGCTATAACAAAATAAAACCTGTTGGAAAAGTTCTGCTTATAGTTGAATGACTAGTCCAGACTCGATTTGTAGAAGTCCATGGCTCCCTGGGAAGAGTGGGAAGAGAGAATGGGGAAGAGAAAAAGAGAAACTCCTCCTCTCTTCACCCTCTCCTAGCGACTAAGGCTGAAGGATTGGAATTAAGAATTTTCGGTCACCATAGCAACCGGAAGAGAATTTTTAAAGCGAAGCTTAGTAGTCGGGTTCTCGTTGTTGGGTGTAGCAACTGCTCTTCCACTTGCTTTGTAATGTTTGCATAGGGCTTAAAGTGCACGTGCAAACTTGCAGCAGACTTTGCTTTTAGTGGCAAAGAAGGCTTTTGTAGTGAGAGTTGTCCTTGCAATGTCCATTATTGATTGAGTAAATACAATAAAATTAATATCATCCGTTGCAGAATTGTAAAATTTTACTGCAAGAAATTGTTAGCATCTGCACTGAAAGAACTGTACAATGGGTGGCACATTGCATGCTGTCTAACAGGTTAAATATTCTTGTCTAACATATGAAACTTTTCTGTCTCACAGGTGACACAATCCTGTCTCACAGCTGTGACACAATCCTGTCTCACAGGTGACACAATCCTGTCTCACAGCTGTGACACAATCCTGTCTCACAGGTGACACAATCCTGTCTCACAGGTGACACAATCCTGTCTCACAGGTGACACAATCCTGTCTCACAGCTGTGACACAATCCTGTCTCACAGGTGACACAATCCTGTCTCACAGGTGACACAATCCTGTCTCACAGGTGACACAATCCTGTCTCACAGCTGTGACACAATCCTGTCTCACAGGTGACACAATCCTGTCTCACAGGTGACACAATCCTGTCTCACAGCTGTGACACAATCCTGTCTCACAGGTGACACAATCCTGTCTCACAGGTGACACAATCCTGTCTCACAGGTGACACAATCCTGTCTCACAGGGGACAAAATTTCCTATCGAACAAGCTCCCAAAGTTTCAAAATAACAGTTTAAAAAGTACAGAAAGAATTAGAGGTTTTCTGTACGAGCCTTTTAGTGGGTCAGAAAGAGAGACAGACTTGGGGTTGTCTACACTTTTCTGCCAGGTAACACAGACAAGGGAGATGAGGTGGCGCACTGCAGCCAATCAAGCGCGAGAGTTTTCAAAGAATCCGAAAGCTTTGGCGCAGCTACATGTAGTTTAACTTCAAATGAAAAGTCCCAAAGCGCAAATCACATAAACATTTTAGAGAGAGGAAATAATCCTTTACATACACTTTCTGGAAGCTGCCTTAAAAAGACGACTTCTAAGCTTAGAATCTGTTTCAGCATGTCAGCTGTTGAGAAAACTATCGAGGTAAGTTTTCATTATTAACTGCATCCGTCTCTTTCAACTGAAAGTGAAACTTCACTCCCTCAGAGGCACTCCTTACATGAAGCATCACTCCCTCAGAGGCACTCCTTCTATGAAGCGTCATTTTCTCAGAGGCACTCTCTCCATGAAGCGTTACTCCCTCAGAGGCACTCCTTCCATGAAGCATCACTCCCTCAGAGGCACTCCTTCCATGAAGCATCACTCCCTAAGAGACACTCCTTACATGAAGCATCACTCCCTCAGAGGCACTCCTTCCATGAAGCGTCATTTTCTCAGAGGCACTCTCTCCATGAGGCGTCATTTTCTCAGAGGCACTCTCTCCATGAAGCGTTACTCCCTCAGAAGCACTCCTTCCATGAAGCGTCATTTTCTCAGAGGCACTCTTCCCATGAAGCATCACTCCCTCAGAGGCACTCTTCCCATGAAGCATCACTCCCTCAGAGGCACTCTTCCCATGAAGCATCACTCCCTCAGAGGCACTCTTCCCATGAAGCATCACTCCCTCAGAGGCACTCTTCCCATGAAGCATCACTCCCTCAGAGGCACTCCTTCCATGAAGCGTCACTCCCTCAGAGGCACTCTTCCCATGAAGCATCACTCCCTCAGAGGCACTCTTCCCATGAAGCATCACTCCCTCAGAGGCACTCTTCCCATGAAGCGTCACTCCCTCAGAGGCACTCTCTAGGAAATAATCACTCATTTAGACACTCCTTCCATGAAGTTTCATGATGAAATATTTTGTGTCGCACCCTCTCGAAAGGACAGTCCCACCCTCGGAGCATGAACACGCCCGCAGCCGTTGTACTAATAATTTTTTAATTCTCACAATTTTTTAATTCTCACTGCAGTCTCGTCGGCACGTCAGCTGCCCTCCTCCGGCGGAGACCCAGCATGCCTGGGGCCAGAGGAGTACAAGCAATCAGCCAGCTTCTTCAAGCGAAAGCAGCAACAGCAGTTGTGGCTCCAGAAACAGCAGCGGCAACGTCATCAGCAGAATCCTTCGCCGTGGTCGATCCAGCGAAAAAGTTCGAAGCTTCAGCGATAACAGCGGCTCAACTCGTCAGGATGGATCAGCCACCGATCGGCCACATTCTACGGGGCCCCGCCAAGCCTGGGCTGACGAAGCCAAGGACAGCGCGGCGGCCATGGACACAAAACCGTCCGTCGGGCAAAGATTGGCAGAAAAGTTGAGATTGGCGGGAAGTTGGCGTTGAGGAACTGGAAAGTTTGTGTTTTGGAATTAATTGAATAATTAGCATTTTTATGGACCCGAATTTAAAATTTACCTGCTTTACGCTTGCTGTTACTCAGTGTCCCTTCATCAGAGGCAAGAATGCTGGCGCCTCTGGTGCTGGCGCCTCTGGTGCTGGCGCCTCTGGTGCTGGCGCCTCTGGTGCTGGCGCCTTCGCCCTCAAAAAACATCCTAATTTTCCTTGAGTAACTACAGAATTTCATGGACTGTGGAGTCATATTTTAAATTCACAAAGCCTGACTTAAATGTGATGCCTATTATTTGATGAATAAACAGATTACCTATAAAATATTCGGAATTCCATTTGTAATACTCTGTAAAGTACATTGCCATAAGCACAATAAATCATTAAAGGACGCCACAAAATGTTTCTGTCGCAGATAAACAAAATGTCTTTAATGATCCTTCGATCCTAAATGCCATAGCCAGCTTAATTCTGATCTTTTCCAGATGTAAATCGATATACAACCAACTTTGTTCTGTGACTTTCTCTTTTGCTAGTAACAATACTCGTGTTACAATGACAAAGAATTGATTTATGAGTACCACGAACAAATAGAATCAACGGTCTTTGTGAAAGGGAATAATTGATATTTGTAGGTTGCTTCAGCATAAGGCGATTTTTCATGCTAATCCTCTAGCTGTACTTTATTTCATTGCTGCTCCACTACAAACTCGATCAAGTCTCACCCTCTAATCCCTAGTCTCACCCTCTAATCCCTAGTCTCACCCTCTAATCCCTAGTCTCACCCTCTAATCCCTAGTCTCACCCTCTAATCCCTAGTCTCATCCTCTAATCCCTAGTCTCACCCTCTAATCCCTAGTCTCACCCTTTAATCCCAGTCTCACCTCTAATCCCAGTCTCCCTCTCTTCCCCAGTCTCACCCTCTGTTCCCCAGTCTCACCCTCTCTTCCCCAGCTTCACACTCCCTTCCTCAGTCTCACCCTCCCTTCCCCAGTCTCACCCTCCCTTCCCCAGTCTCACCCTCTCTTCCTCAGTCTCACCCTCTCTTCCTCAGTCTCACCCTCCCTTCCCCAGTCTCACCCTCCGTTTCCCAGTCTCACCCTCCCTTCCCCAGTCTCACCCTCCCTTCCCCAGTCTCACCCTCCCTTCCTTAGTCTTACCCTCCCTTCCCCAGTCTCACCCTCCCTTCCCCAGTCTCACCCTCCCTTCCCCAGTCTCACCCTCCCTTCCCCAGTCTCACCCTCCCTTCCTCAGTCTCACCCTCTCTTCCTCAGTCTCACCCTCCCTTCCCCAGTCTCACCCTCCGTTTCCCAGTCTCACCCTCCCTTCCCCAGTCTCACCCTCTCTTCCCCAGTCTCACCCTCCCTTCCTCAGTCTCACCCTCCCTTCCCCAGTCTCTTCCCATCTGTCCTCTCCGCAACATCACAGTCACTAATTAAAATTTGCTCAAACATCGCTAGCTTACTTAGCCTAATCAACTTCATTATTTTCAGTTTAGAAAACCCCAACCCTACAAACCGTCAGCTACTTTTGCGAGCGTAATATCAATAATTCATATATTAGGAAGTGCGCCAATATTTAGTCTGCGGATCAGTTTGGCATCTGTGTCCACTCCACTGTAAAGGCATGGATTCGCGAATGGTGTGGGTAGTTTTTTCTAGCTGATTGGCCGCTTTAGGCTGCAGTTAAAGGGGATGTGAACTTAAGAGTCAAAATGGAACCTGAAGCAATGGGTCCCGATTTTTCTGCGCCAATTTCTTCATTTGGAGCCAAAATAGCTCACGTTATGCCGAAAACCGAGAACTTTAGCGTTTGGAGATCTCTATGGGGAGAAATGAGATAAATAGGGATTTCATCTGTTGGAAAACCTTCCGAAACGTCTCGAGACGTCTGCGACTAAGCGAATTCCGCTTTCAGAAATGATGCAGGAAATGTTATCCAGTTGGGAAAAATCAGAGGCGAAACATATAGCACAAAACACAATGAGAGCTGGGGTGGGGGATAACATAAACATTATTAAGAGATAACATAATGGGGGCATAACATAACAATAATGTCGCTCTTATTCTTCATACAAACATATAAAGAGCGTTTATCGTGGTCATTTCGTCATTTAAGCATTTGATTAGCGTTGAGAAACTGGGACCGAATGTTCGGGCTCCATTTTGACTCTTAAGTTCACATCCTCAACTTGAGTGATATATTTATATTTGGTGAGGGATATAGAGCTTTATACTTGTAATCGTAATTTCATACTTCATTAAAAACCCAATCCCAATGTTGGATTAACAATTTTCAACTGTATACAATTGACTTGCGACTTTATTGTAAATGTACTTTAAGGCACCAAAAACCAAAACTAAATTTTAAAGATGGGGTATAAAAGATAATTTAAAATGTTTTTATACAATATGAAATATCTCTTTACTACCCTATTTTGTAGTACATGTATTTACTTTTGAGACTCTTTGTCACTCTGTAAAAAGCACTCTACCATTGAGTGTCGTCACTCCATCAAGGTACTCTATCATTGAGTGTCGTCACTACATCAAGGTACTCTATCATTGAGTTTCGTCACTCCATCAAGGCACTCTATCATTGAGTGTCGTCACTCTGTCAAAGCGCTCTCGATAGTTTGATTGTCCTCTCTCTCTCCCTCTCTCTCTCTCTCTCTCTCTCTCTCTCTCTCTCTCTCTCTCTCTCTCTCTCTCTCTCATTTAGAATCGCACACTCAAAGCTCTAAAAACAATGAATGGCAGGCACTGAATGTCCCTCACTTATATTTGTCTATGGCAAGAAATTTTAAACGACCCTGCAGTAACCAACAGAAAACGCGATTCAAATCTGATTTTCTACCGAACAAAGCGCATATTTACGAAACTGATTATTGATTTTTATAAATATTTGCTAGCTGCGCGAAAACATGGAAGACAACACTGCTGAGAAATCGTCCTGGAGCGATGTTGCATCGATCCCGGCAGAATCTCTCGCAGTGGAGGTGGACGAGAATCGCATTGGAATCCGTGGAAATGATACGAATGCCAAATCGAAAGACGATATGAGAGCTGAGACAATAACAAGCGGTACTGACAATAAAGCAAAAAAGGAGACCAGAGATAAGTCAAAAAATGCTATGAAGAATGAGTCAAATGATGCGACCAAGGATGAGACCAAGGATGCGACAAAGATCAAGGATGCGACCAAGATCAAGGATGCGACCAAGATCAAGGATGAGATCAAGGATGCGAC
Source organism: Macrostomum lignano (assembly GCA_002269645.1). Lineage (NCBI taxonomy): Eukaryota > Metazoa > Platyhelminthes > Macrostomidae > Macrostomum > Macrostomum lignano. The sequence continues at coordinate 688,575 of NIVC01000029.1, read as the reverse complement.
CAAGATCAAGGATGCGACCAAGATCAAGGATGAGACCAACACGCTCAACTCCAAGCATGCAGAATCGGACGTGAGCACCAAAGTCAAGCCGATAGTCACCTACCAAACAGATGAGGACGCATTAAAAGAGGCCATCAGCAGGAGGGAGACCATTAATAAGACCAATAATGAATCCGTGAAAAAATTTGGCGAAGCGGAATTAACTGGACAATATCGGTGTACCGCGAGACAAAGACGTCAAAGAAGGTGCCTACCAGTTGAACGGTCAAATCCTACTGGATCTCACCATGCTGCTACTCAGGGTGAGATCTACGAGTATCTACTTAAGCTAGCTTATGATTATCGGCAATGCACACTCAACTTTTACTTATACCCCCTAACCCGTGCAGGCGGACTACAAAATTTTGCCAACGCACTAAAAGAGTCCCGTAAGAAAGGGACAGACATTATGAAGGAAATCGGCAGGACCACTACCAGCAGGAAAAAGCGAGCGAACGTTGGTCATATTATGGCCGAGTGGACCCATACCTTCGATGCTCCATCGTAAGTTGGAAAAATATTGCATCTTTGTTAGGACTTGATAATTAAGTTGTGTGATTCACTCCCATTGAGGGGTAATCTTTGAGCTGCAGGATAAGGAGTGTATCTGCGCAAGTGCCGGCGGACTATATGAGAAAGTCGGGGTATCTGTACAACCTGTATGATGACTTAAAGTTGTACCTGTATGCATGTACTTTTGGCGCCATTCCGTTTGAGGGGCAATTAAGCTAGCACCAGGAGCTCCAGCGTACCATATATAACCCCTGCTTGTCTGCTTTGCCTCCTAGCTTTGCTGCGGGTCGCTTGTCTCATTGATTTTTGCTCCCGTTAGATACGAACTGTATGGCATGAGCCCTTGTAAGTAGGAGGATACGAGAGGGTACGATCGGATACGAGTACTTTGAGACCATGCACCAGAATAATATGTATTCCAATTTTATTTAAAGCACAGTTTCGTGTCCCAAAGCAGTAGCAACATTAATTTAAGTTGAATTATTTCATAACAATTTGCATATAGATTGATAATAGTTGATTTCACTATAAAGCTCATCATATCATCTGCATATGATGCATACATGGTATGCATGCGTCTTATGTCCTGTACGAGTCAGTCAACCTCTATAAAAAGATTACCCTTAAACCATCTACTGTAACAGGTTCGATTTTGAAAGTATTTCTATCTTAATCCTATTGATCTTTGGTCTGGTTGTGTGCCCAATCCTAACCATGGCCAAGTCCAGAGTTATACTGCCTCTTCACGAGTTCACGGCCCCGCTAGAGATCAAGCGCGGCTGGTCCATGGCGGTGTGTGTAGCTTCGATTCTCGTCGGTCTAATATTGGTGGCCTACATTCTGCTGCTGCCCTGTCTTCGCTCGGTGTTTCCCATTATGGAGACGACGCATCTTAGTTACAGCGATAAACTGTTGAACTCTATGCATTTAACTGCTGGCGCTCGACTTTCTTACAGCTGCATCTCGCAGAGTCAGGTGCTCAAGCGAAAGTTTAATGACTTTGAACAATAGTAGTTGCAGGCAGATCTGATGATATAGTTTAACAATCCGCATCAGAGCATTCAGTAATAGTATTGAGAACATCAAAGCTTTGCTGAAAGATGTAGTTATGCCAATCAATAGAAATATTAGATATTTTGAAATGCTTTGGGTCCTTTTAATTTCAATTTTGTTCAAGTTAAACAGAGACAGTTATGTAACATTTGTTATAACCATAAAGCTTTTATTTGTTACAGCTGGATACGTGCATGCACTACTAGTTTTTAATTTTGTCCGTTTTATGTTTTTTTTCAAAAAACAAGTTGGTCCGTCGTCTGAGGTTAACAGCGTCCAATTTGCTCAGCACCTTATCAGAAATTTTGTGCATAAACCCTCTAAATTTGCTTTAGCTTTAACTGTACTGTACGAATGACTTTCCTTGGTTCCACTACTTGGCATAACAATAATTATTTTTCTACCAGTAATAAACTGTTTGCTCATTGCGATATCCTGATCTGCTACGTTTTTTAGCATGTTTGTGAGCCGTGCCGGTCGTGTTTGAACTGTTTTTATTATAATCAGTTTTCAAAAATGAAAAAATCGTCCCAGGTTTTAAGTTCTTGAACTATAAAGTAAAAATATTAGGGGCCTACCTAAACCAATAGCTATTAAGCCATGGTATTTATTAGCAAAATATTCTTGTTAATTTGTTATTGTAAGCGCTTTGCACTTGACATTATGGGTCGTATACAGAAAGCTTAGCCCAGACTAGCTTTTTAAGACCAGACTACCCTAGACAGAGCTTTCTGCATATGGCCCTATATCTGTACATGCAATTGCTGGCTAATTTCCATATGTACTTATATAGGCCTAATATGTAACAGGGAAGTAACATGCAACAATATTGCTCTCTAATCTTATTTTATCCTGAGAATCTTTACTACAAGTATATGAATCTATAAAATTAGCATATAAAATTCCCAAAATTGAAATCCAGTTACTAAATTTATTATTAAATAATAAATATGACTTCAATTTTTGTTTTCCAATTTTTAAACCACTATTTGTTTCTTTATAGAAATTGTTACAATTTCAATAAAAGCAGATTTAAAGAATCATTTAAATCACATTTTTAATATAAATTTTAAGCTATATTTTAACCATAGGGCATAGCCATAAGCTAATCTAGATTATGTTGCATGGTAGGCCTATATAATATATATATATATATATATATATACTATTTTTTGCTAGTGCCAGAATACAAAATTGCATCTAGGGTCTAATCTTAGGGTATAATTCATAGAGTTAAGACCTATTATATAACATCTTTATTGCATTAACATACATGCACAAACTTGGGAATCACTTGGCCATTTCTATTGGCAACACACACATGTAAGTTGCTATTGGCTGAGAGCAGTCACGTGACTACTATTCTGTCCAATAGTGACTTAAATATGTGTGTGTTGCCAATAGAAATGGCCAAGTAAATCCCTAGGTTGGGCCCAAGCATGTGCATTGAAAAACAATAAACCATCTAGCATTCCTATTGCATAAAACACCCTAATATATAGATTATAAACTAGAAAGAAAATCTCCTGTTTGGCTATAGTTTGTCACTAATTGGGTCTAAATTTATGTTTTAAAGAAAAAGACATTTATTTTAATACTACTTAAAGTAGTATATATAAATACAATCCTAATCTTGATCCCAAAATCCTAAGATCTTAGTAGAAAGTAGGATTGCAATCTTAAAAATGCTAATAAATTATACCTACCTAGAAATAATGTACATATCCTAATCCTTAATCTACTAAACCTAGTTATTTTAAAATCTTTGATCTGCAATAAAAATCAAAATCTGAATGCCAAAATCTGAATGCTCTATAAACAAAGTTACTTAACAAAGTTACTTTGTTAAGCATAATCTAAACTTTTAGTACTTTCAGAAGCAAGTTGGGACAAGTTGGCTCAGAATTGCAATCAATCTCTATGAATGTCATTAATTTGCTATTATAGTGGGCAACTCTGCACTTCCACTGACTGGCAAAATTCATTCATTAGCACAATATAAAACAGATTTACAATGCAGTCTCATTGTTAATAAAAGAATTTCCTCATCTATTGACTGCTCAAATGCTTACAGTGGCAGTGAGTTAGCATTCAATTATGCCAATCAGACTCGTGTATGTGTGTGTACTCTAGGCTGAATAAAGCATGAACCCCAACTAAGAATGATGACAGATTGCAGCTGTGTAACCATGGAAACTGTCGCTGCAATGCAGACTCTCAATCTCGTCTAGCAGTTTTTCTATAAAGCACACACTGCACCTCAATTAACAATGCACTAGCGAAGTATGATATTATTAAATTATAATTGAGAATTACACAATTTTAAATTATTATTCATCTGATTCAACGAAATTTAACTAGTACAACTGTTCGTTTTGTTAGCAACGAGTGTTTTTGCTTTTAAGCAAAATAATAGTTTTTGCTAATTGTTTGCTTAGTAAGTGTGTCTAGAAAATCTCATTGAGTAATTGCACTTTTCCGAGGAGGGAGGACGGCGGTGTGCAGTGCAGCGTGTGGAGAGACCTGAAACAGTGGGGTTGGAGGCAAGGGCTTATTCAACTAGCTAGACCAGCCGCCCCCACCCTCATCTGCCTGCTCAGCAAGGTTGCAATGCAAGCAGGGATAGACTCGGCCTTAGCTTATAGTATATGCATCTGCAACCAACTGGCTTGAATGCAAACAATGCAAGATTTTAGGCGTTGGCTCTCTCTCTCCGTGGCTTGCTGGAGAAAAAAATTATTGGTAGCCAGAGCGTACAGTTTTACACTACTTTTCCTATCCCTCATCCCTTCAGAACCCTAAATCTTATGTTACTTTCCAGTTTCCCATATTATATGACCGTCTATTCTTTTTCTTCTCCCCTCATTCCGATGTTGTTGCTAAGGCCTGGCAGAGTCCATAGCAACCGGGTAGAGGGGAGGGTGCAGCGGAGCAGGAGAAGAGAGGCAGAGAGCTTAATCTATAGCGACAATAGGGCTGGACCTGCTACTAGCTGAGCTGCTTTGTGTTGTACACGCATAGAGAGTCCGGGTTCTTGTCCAGTTTGTCTGACTGCTTTGGAAAAAAAACGTGGCCCCAACCTTTCAACCAATCTGATTGGCTGGCGACTGTCTGGACTCTTGAAGAACTTCTTTTCCCCATTTTAAGCAGTTCCTATTCGATAGGAGTTTCATATTTAGATAGAAGAAAATCGCCGGATTGCTTGCGATAAAAGATAAACCCGCTTTGTTATAATTGCAGACAGTAAACTGCCTACCAACGGTGTATACATCAAGCCAGTCCACAAAGACCGAAACACGAGACCCCCCGGCCTCAATGACAGCCGAAAGCAACAGTGCCGGTAGTGCCGGTGGTAGCAGCAAAATCAATAATAGTAATAATAATAACACCGGAAGCAGAGGAGAAGAGTCTGGTACAGCGCAAGGAAAGTCTGCTGCATCAACTGCAGCAGCTGTGCCACCCAGGGGCAGCCAAGGCTCAGTGCCGCATTCCGAATCTCTGGGCTACGGAACCGCTAGCAGCTTAAGCGTGACCGGCTCCACCGGCTCGCAGCTCTACGGCCGAGCAGACGCCGTGAATGGTTCACTCATGACTGCCTACGAGAAGTTGACATTTGAACTGGAAAACGACGACAACGTGCAGAAGGAGATCACGCTGGGTCGCCGAATTGGTTTCTACAGGATCAGAGGCGAACTGGGGACTGGTAACTTCTCCCAGGTCAAATTGGCTACTCACGCTCTGACGAAGGGTGAGTTGGAGAGGGAGAGATGGTGGGGTAGCCTGAGTGCCCGACATGGGTCTGAAGTGCCTGAAGGTTATGCGTAAAGGTAAATGCTTGACTGTGTCTGAAAATGTGCCTGAAAATATGTCTGAAGAAGTGCCTGAGAATGTGTCTGAAAATGTTCCTGAAGATGTGTCTGAAGAAGTACCTGAGAATGTGTCTGAAGAAGTACCTGAGAATGTGTCTGAAGAAGTACCTGAGAATGTGTCTGAAGAAGTGCCTGAAAATGTGTCTGAAGAAGTGCCTGAAAATGTGTCTGAAGAAGTGCCTGAGAATGTGTCTGAAAATGTTCCTGAAGATGTGTCTGAAGATGTGCCTGCTAATCTGTCTGAAGATGTGCCTAAAGATGTGTCTGAAGAAGTGCCTGAAAATGTGTCTGAAGAAGTACCTGAGAATGTGTCTAGAGAAGTGCCTAAAATGTGTCTAGAGAAGTGCCTAAAATGTGTCTAGAGAAGTGCCTGAAATGTGTCTAGAGAAGTGCCTAAAATGTGTCTAGAGAAGTGCCTGAAATGTGTCTAGAGAAGTGCCTAAAATGTGTCTAGAGAAGTGCCTAAAATGTGTCTAGAGAAGTGCCTAAAATGTGTCTAGAGAAGTGCCTAAAATGTGTCTAGAGAAGTGCCTGAAAATGTGTCTGAAAATGTGCCTGAGAATGTGTCTGAAAATGTTCCTGAAGATGTGTCTGAAGAAGTACCTGAAAATGTGTCTGAAGAAGTGCCTGAAAATGTGACTGAAGAAGTACCTGAGAATGTGTCTGAAGAAGTATCTGAGAATGTGTCTGAAGAAGTACCTGAGAATGTGTCTGAAAATGTTCCTGAAGATGTGTCTGAAGAAGTACCTGAAAATGTGTCTCAAGAAGTGCCTGAAAATGTGTCTGAAGAAGTACCTGAGAATGTGTCTGAAGAAGTATCTGAGAATGTGTCTGAAGAAGTGCCTGAGAATGTGTCTGAAAATGTTCCTGAAGATGTGTCTGAAGAAGTACCTGAAAATGTGTCTGAAGAAGTGCCTGAAAATGTGTCTGAAGAAGTACCTGAGAATGTGTCTGAAGAAGTATCTGAGAATGTGTCTGAAGAAGTACCTGAGAATGTGTCTGAAGAAGTACCTGAGAATGTGTCTGAAGAAGTACCTGAGAATGTGTCTGAAGATGTGCCTGAAAATGTGTCTGAAGATGTGCCTGAAAATGTGTCTGAAGAAGTGCCTGAAAATGTGTCTGAAGAAGTACCTGAGAATGTGTCTGAAGAAGTACCTGAGAATGTGTCTGAAGAAGTACCTGAGAATGTGTCTGAAGAAGTACCTGAGAATGTGTCTGAAGAAGTACCTGAGAATGTGTCTGAAGATGTGCCTGAAAATGTGTCTGAAGATGTGCCTGAAAATGTGTCTGAAGAAGTGCCTGAAAATTTGTCTGGAGAAGTGCCTGAAAATGTGTCTGGAGAAGTGCCTGAAAATGTGTCTGGAGATTTGCCTGAAAATGTGTCTGGAGATTTGCCTGAAAATGTGTCTGAAGATATGGGTGAAATGTGTCTAAAGGTGTGCATGAAAAGTGTCTGAAGATATTTTAAGAATGCCTCTTTTCGAAGAAAAACGTAGAAGTTAGAACTCGGTGTTGAGTAAAACGAAATAGAGCCTACTTGTAAACCTCTCCATTCTCTACTTGTCAATTTATTTTCTTTGCAGCAGGCTCTGCTTTGTCAATGCTTGTATTGATTGACTTTTGAGTGAGCCAGTAGCTTAACAGACTGAATGCTGGATAATTGCTTATCATTATGCTATTGTAGCAAAGCGTGAAAATGATTTAGTCGCTTTAATACGTTGGTCTTTTGTTTGTCTGTCTTTTGTTCGGCTCTTCAATAGACTGGAAAAGCAATCAATTTGGTGATATGCAAAACTGACAGCAAGATTATCAACAGGGAAGATATGGGGATAGAAAGGGGGAGAGACAGGGATAGAACAGGGGAGATATAGGGATAGAAAGGGGGAGAGACAGGGATAGAACAGGGGAGATATAGGGATAGAAAGGGGGAGAGACAGGGATAGAACAGGGGAGATATAGGGATAGAACAGAGGAGAGATAGGGATAGAACAGAGGAGAGATAGGGATAGAACAGGGGAGAGATAGGGATAGAACAGGGGAGAGATATGGATAGAACAGAGGAGAGATAGGGATAGAACAGGGGGGAGAAAGGGATAGAACAGGGGAGAGATAGGGATAAAACAGGTGAGACATAGGGATAGAACAGGGAAGAGATAGGGATAGAACAGGGGAGAGATAGGGATAGAACAGGGAAGAGATAGGGATAGAACAGGGGAGAGATAGGGATAGAACAGGGGAGAGATAGGGATAGAACAGGGGAGAGATAGGGATAGAACAGGGGAGAGATAGGGATAGAACAGGGGAGAGATAGGGATAGAACAGGGGAGAGATAGGGATAGAACAGGGGAGAGATAGGGATAGAACAGGAGAGAGATAGGGATAAAACAGGTGAGACATAGGGATAGAACAGGGGAGAGATAGGGATAGAACAGAGGAGAGATAGGGATAGAACAGGGGAGAGATAGGGATAGAACAGGGGAGAGATAGGGATAGAACAGGGGAGAGATAGGGATAGAACAGGGGAGAGATAGGGATAGAACAGGGAAGAGATAGGGATAGAACAGGGGAGAGATAGGGATAGAACAGGAGAGAGATAGGGATAAAACAGGTGAGACATAGGGATAGAACAGGGAAGAGATAGGGATAGAACAGGGGAGAGATAGGGATAGAACAGGGAAGAGATAGGGATAGAACAGGGAAGAGATAAGGAGTAATCAGTTAATCAGGGATCTAGAGACAAGACTTCAAAGGGAAAGGGCTATGGAATGAAATTTGCATTCACAGAGTTTGTCACGCAGTTGGTCTTTAATTAGTCTTAATTCACCTGTGCCGCCCTGCACTCAAAATGCTTCAAAACTGGCTGCCCGTTATCTTAGTCACAGCTGCACCTCCATTAATGCTGTCTGCGGTCCGCGTGTGCAAAAAATGAATCAGATTTTTCAGACATGAGGCAAATTAATTTCCGCTCGTGCTGAACTCCTAGGGATTCTGAGAAATAGGAATTCTGTGGACTGGCTTCATTTGGGGTTTCACTTTTATTAGGGATTCTTGTTAAGAAGTTTTAATTAAATCATCATGAATGAAAGAATAGATTGATGATAGATATATAGATAGATAGATAGATAGATAGATAGATAGATAGATAGATAGATAGATAGATAGATAGATAGATAGATAGATAGATAGATAGATAGATAGATAGATAGATAGATAGATAGATAGATAGATAGATAGATAGATAGATAGATAGATAGATAGATAGATAGATAGATAGATAGATAGATAGATAGAAGATAGATAGATAGATAGAAGATAGATAGATAGATAGATAGATAGAAGATAGATAGATAGATAGAAGATAGATAGATAGATAGATAGATAGGTGGATATTGAGAATGCCAAGGAGAGTTGGCGCTGGCAGGTGAACATCCAAAAGATTAGTGGTTTAGTCTAACAAAGTGTAATTGTTAGTTAGCTACGCAGCGTGATTGCCGGCCTCCTAAGCACTAAGTTAAAGGTTAAATGCGGATAAAGGACAGAGGTTATCCGTGAAAATGTCAGCAAGCCAATGAAATGGTTGGGCATCGTCAATCCTCACAGACTCTTCTTGGGGATAATAACTCGTGACTCGTGGCCATGCGGGGGATTTCTCGCCTTATGTCAGTAGCATCAGGAGGATTAGCCAAACGAGCCTCATATAATACAGGCAGCGGTTCGAGTTTCATGCCTCTCAGTGAATTGAAAGATTATCTGAAAGCCTCAAATTCATCTCTAGTTGGTTTGTTAACAAAAGTGCACAAAATTGATGAGCCTAAATAGGTTAATTTTGAAATAAAATGATGTCATTTATTTGAAATATAAAACAAAGTTATACGTTGACTTCAAAGCATCTTGGGAAGTCTACAAGGTCGAAACGACATTTGAAATCCAATGAAAAATTGTTAGCCCTGTTAACCGAAAGAAAAATTTCAACTTTAAGTTGATCTCGTAATCTGAGAAAGATTAGGAAACCTAATCTGTTGAAGCCATCCTTTAAAAAAGTTCATTAAAGATCTGTAAAGGCAAGTGCATTCTTAGTTTTAATTTACCAAAAATTGATTGGTTTATTGGTTAATGGTTTTTAGTATTTGAAGCATAAGTTATTACCCACTGTTAGTAAACTGTCAGTGAAGGGAGCGTCCATAAGGCATAGATGGGGGTTTTGTACCATAGACTAATAAGTATTTATTTGGGTCTTTACCAAGGACAACTTAATAACTCAGGACCGGAAACGAGCCAATTCATGGCGAAAAAAGTATGAGGCTCGTTTAAAAGCATTGTTCTATGGCCCATTTGTATGCGCATGCTTTCAGTTGCCAATGTATACTCGTATCATATTTGGCTTTTTGATAGGCAGTCAGAAGGCGGGTGCAGGGTCGGTTTTCTTAAATGTTGAATAGTTTTATTACATAAAGTAACCATTGTGAAACTGCACAATGGGAAAGCTGTACATGCAGCACATGTATAAGGAAACTCGAGAAAAATTTACGATTCTTTCTTCATCTGAACTACAAACAGAGAGGAAAATAACAGTCACAGAACGGGACAAGAGCTGACCATGATAAATAGGCCTCCATGTTGATTGACGAGTTGAATGCACTTTCGAAGCTGATGGTACAAAAAGTCGGCGGAAAGAAGAAAAATCGGTATCAGCCTTAGAACAAATGGCTTACCGCCGAACAATGGCTTCAACATTATTGCGAGCACTGTTCGAGCAGTTTTGTTATGATTGTCTGACGCTTGGCCGAGCAGATGTTGGCACCGATAGCGAATCGATGGCTGGACATACATTTCATCGAAAATCAACACACAAGACTTCTGCTGCGGTTTCAGTTTGGCAAATGCGACCTTTACGATCTCGTGTGCATCATTTTCAGTGCCAATCTCTCCTAGACCAGCCAACTGAGTGCGTAATGTGCGTTGGTGGGGCAAAGGAAGGAGCGTCTGTGCATGCATGTATGCAGAACTGCTAATCAGGTAAAGCAAAGCAGATTGGCGCATAGTGGCAATGTCGTATCGTCGATTGTTTGGGTGCGTTGTGGCGAACTCGAGTAGCTTCAGGATGAATGTAACCGATGTGTCCGGTACAACTCCATCGTGGTTAAAGGCAATAGAAAGGTTCTTAGATAATTCCCTCACCTCACTTTCGACGTCCACTGTAGAGTTTTTACAACGATTTATGATAGCTTCAAGTTGCGACCAATACTTTAATGTTGGTTGAAATCCAAGCAGATCTCGAACCGCAACTGGTGAGTGTAACCGAAAGCATCGCACGGAATAGTTTGGTGAAACGAAAACCCGCAGAACCATTTCGGCATTGGCGCTTAACGAGAAGATAAACACCTACTCTTGAACAATGGTAACAATAAGCTGATGTGCTTTGATGACGTCTGAACAGTGAATGGATGCTCGGAATTCAGTCCACGATGGCAGCGTGTCACGCTCTCGAAATTCTACTAGTTCATCTTGGAAAAGGCATCGTTCGGACAACAGCACGCCCCTTCCCTCAGCCTGTCGACTGGCACGCACTGCAATATCCAAGCACGCATCTTAGTGTTTCGT